>JAFEMH010001020.1:257500-557666 GCA_022495995.1 Adenophora triphylla var. japonica
ACTGTCTAAAGAAACATAGCTTGATTTCCAGTCTACCAATGTTTGGATCCAATATTTCTCTGTTTGGTAAACTTTTAGGTATTTCTTGCTCTGATTGAAGGATAATTTGAAACTGAATGCCCTAAATAATCTGAAGAATGGGGCTATTGTACCCACTAGCACCCCAATAAACTGTACTGCTATAATCGGAAAAACTGACCACTTGTAATCTGATTCACATTCCTGACTAGTAGGATTACAGTTGCCATTATATAAAAATAAATAAGGAGGATATGCTTGGAGAAAGAACACAACAAAACAGAATGCTCCAGATGCAGAGCAAGTTGGAGAACAAGCCATTACAAACTGAGGGTTACTTGTTTCTGTCATAATCCAATATTTACTCACATCACTTATCAGTTTCTCAACTGTGGACAAGCTCCGTGTAGGATCAGATTCCTCAGTAAATGCTATTTTGAGCATCTGATTGTATTTATACCGTAAAATCTTCTTCGAAATGGGAATCATTAAAGCTGAGGAAGTTATTAGAGTCAAGAGATAAAGCATGAAAAACAGATAACCGATGGATGTGTAATCAAGTATCAGACCAGTAGACAATTGAATGGAAACATTCACAATAATAGTGATTACGAGGATACCCAAAGCTACGATGTTCAAGAGAAGTTCACGGCTATTCATGGATCCGAGAGAAGGCATAAAATTAGCCATCATGATACACATAAAAGCACTGCTGCTCATCTTTGCAGTCTGATCGACACCACGTGGCATGGGGTTGTTGAGATCCACGGGGAGTTTCATTGCTATGGCTATTACTGTTAGAGAAGCAGCATTGAGAGTGAAATATTTGCAAGGAAACCAGAGCCTTTTATGTCGGAAACCATGGAAGATGTCAGCTGCCATTGCAAGAGTGCATAATAGAGATGCTGCAGCTACATACACGCCAACCCAAGGCATTGGTGCGCTATACCTTTCCGCCAATTCTTGCTCGTAATCACAAGCGAAATCAACGACGGTGGGATTACCTGCAACTACCGTCATAATTGTTTCTCTCTAGTGAACGAAAGGAGAAAACTGTTTGTATTGTAGGGGGAACAAATAAATGAAAAGATGAAGAAATTGGTGGGGGTGAATCTTGAAGAACAGGGAACAATTCAAAGTATTGTAGGAAGGAATGTCTATATTAAGTTTTGGAATTGAGGAATTCAAAGAAGAAGTAAAGTTTTTTCCAACGACAAGACTTGAGGAAATAGAACACGTTCCCAAGAAAAGGACCTGAATTTGGGAGAACCTTAATATCAAAATATATATTGCATTTAATTTTTAACGTTTTTCAGAAATATATTTTATATATATATACAATGTATAAAATAGTAAATTACAAAAAAAAATTATAAAATTTATTGAATATATTGAGTCACGGAGGAACGATAAACTATTGAAGCATTTACCTAAAATTACTTTGAAAGATGTATATTACAATAAAACCCAAACAAGTTGAATATTACAAAAATCTCTTTAAATATTACAATTTTTTTTTTTTTTTTTTTTAAAAATTGTTACTTTTTTTTAAATGATATTTATCAGTTTTTTAAAGAAAATTTTGTGCTTGATATTTTATTAAACAACTGATAAATCAGTTATTTAACCGATAAATTTATTAGTTATTATTAACTAATAAATGCATTTATCAGTTATAAATACGAAATTTTTGCTCATTAAAAAAAAGTAATTTTTGCAAAATTATAACTTGCGTGTTTTTTTTTTTAAATTGCATCTTTTTGAGATAATTTTTGGTAATAAACTCCTAAATTTCTGTCTCTTACTAGTAAAACCTAGAGTGCAGCAACTTCCACCAAAGATAAAACGAGATACAGGAAACATACCAAGAACGAACGCGCAAATACTAAACCACTTTCGACTAATCTTTGCAGAAGACAAAATGCAAAACTCTTGATTTGACTTGGGAAATTTACATATGAACAGATAAGTCTTTCATTTATGAGATTTTCAACCCAACACTGGCAAAATATCACAACAATTATTAACCAACTTGACAAAAATTGGCTCTTCTGATCATAATTTACATAATTTCAAAAACAAAATGAATCCGTCTGTCCCAAAATTAATGTCCATATTTATTCATGATCAAGAACAAAACTGAACTTTTGGGACGGGGTAGTACAAATTTGATGTAGCTTACATTAAGCAATTATCTCATCCTTGAGGCAAGACCTAATTTTCACCTTGGCAATCCCCTTGTCACCTATTTGTAGAACATCGCAACATTCGCTTTTTTCATCCTGAAAAAAAGAAGAAGAAGATACAGAGTTGAATCAATGCTCAATCAGAAACATAAAATATGAGAAAACAATTTTTAATATTAGTACCTCGGGAGGCTTTGTTGTTGGCGATAACACCTTAATTTTCGTGACGTAATCTGCGTACTTATTACCGCTTGTAAAACAAGTTGGTAGCCCACGACTAGATGTTCAAACATAGGTCGTGACAATTTCATTCCCATAATTTTTTTCTACGGAATAGAAAGAAAATGTATGTGGAACTTCACACGGATCATTTGAAAGTGGTAGAACATTGAACAAGTGAAAAGGCGGAATTGCATCAATCACCCAAGGTTTAAATATCTCAAGAGGTTTCTTTAACACACTCCGAGGAATAACTGTCTCGTAAATATGTGCAGAATAACCCCATGAAATGGAGAAACTCCAGTTGCTTGGCCTATGGTAACATATGGTTTGCTGTAGTAAACGACGCCTATCAGTGTTTGCTGCTTTCATTGTTTTGCTGAGTTAAATCTACTCATGGAGGGAAAGATTGGTGTCACGTAGTCAAAGTGGTGGAGGGAAAGCAATGGAGCTTGTGGATGAGAGGATAAAAGACCTGATATATCCCCGCGTAAATCAATCTGTAAAACCACCAATTAATATAGTATTAAGATCTTTTTTTTTTCTTTTGATTGCAATAATCTAGATGATTTAAAGTAGGTTGGAAAAGATAGAATAAAGTCATGTTAAAGAAAAAAACTAGTTTTTGCCATAAAACTACGGAAAAAACTAGTTTTTACAACATCGACATGTGATCATGCATCCGATTTCAATGTTGTATACTTCCACATCAACATATTTTGATCATATCTATTGTCAATTCAGCATTTTAACGATGTTAGCATGCCATATATAGGTAGATTTAACGGCAGTTTAGACGGAAGGATGACATGATAAATTAAGTAATTATGTTAAAGACGAAATCATAAAAAGAAATACTTCAGTGACAAATAGGTAAAAATGTTAATAGATCATTGATGAACTTGATAATTAACTCGAGAAAACCATCAAAAATGCGTACGAAAAAATAAACAGACTCGATTCCTTGTGTTGACAGGACATAAGATTAGACTTGCCCAACAGGTCCTGAACCGCCGGTTCGGACCAGAACCTGACTGGCCAAGAACCGGTTGGAAACTGCAACTGGTGAACCGCCTTTGAACCGAACCATCGGTTATCCGGTCCGGTTACGGTTTTTAATTTTCAAAACAGGTGAACCGCCGATTCATGAACCGTGAACCGGAACCGTGAACCGGAACCGGCGGTTCAGACGAGATAACAACTATAATAATGGCTACTTGATCTGGGCCGTTGATTAGGCTGATCCGACGGGTGCTGTTAGTTTCCCGTTAGATAACGACTTTCTAGCCATTTTAGGGGCTAAAATGTAAAAAAAAAAACATTTTTAACTTTTTCTCTCCATTTTCCAACTTATAAATACCCTCCCCCTTCCTTCATTTTTTTCACACCATTCTTAACTCATTCTCTCAATCACTCTCTCAATCTCTATATTATCTCAAAGTCTCCATAATTCCATTTTTTTTCACAAAATTCCATTTTTTCACATAATTCTTTTTTTTTTCACAAAAAAAAAAAATGTCTTCATCTCGTGACGTCGGTGGCGATAGGAGAAAGAAGAAGGCAACCACTTCGCATCCAATTTTCACCGCCGATGATTCCATTTGGGATAATATTAATATACAACCAAATGAAACGCTCGAATTGAGCGATGACGAAGTTAATACAACATTTCCAATGGGTGGTCGTGGTCATACCCAAGGGAGTAACACTCAAACCACTCAAACCCAAAGTGAAGCGTGAGGTGGGTGTCAAATCCGTGGTCGAGGTCGAGGTGGTCAAACCATGGGGAGGTCTGACATCATGACAGTGCATTTTACAAAAGTGCCAATTGAAGGTACCAACAAATACACGGTTTATTGCAACTATTACACTTTCACATTTTCCTTTACCCATGGAGGTGGTTATCGGTCATTTAAAAGACACTTGGAGTCAAAGCACCCCGATCAAGTTGGAGATGCCCAAAATCAAACACAACTACAAGGATTTATGGGATCCTCACAAGGTACGTCTTCGCAATTATTTAAATTTGATAATGCAATGCATAGAAGAGAAATGGCAAAACATATTGCTGCTAAAGGATTACCCTTTAATTTTGCTAATGATACATTATGGTCTAATATGGCACAACTTTGTTTAAATCCCGCGGCTAAAGAAATTAATAAAAATACAAGTACTCGTGATACTAAAGCCCAATATCTACAAGGGAAATTAACTTTGATTAATATTTTTAAAGATTTACCCCAAAAATTGTCAATTGTGCCGATATATGAGTGATCATTGGCAAACTCATAACTATATAGGAATTACATGTCATTGGATTGATAGTAGTTGGAAATTACAAAAACGGTTAATTGCATATAAATCTTTTGATACTGTTCATAACACTCAAAATATTTGTAACAAAATTGCTAGAGTTTTACAAGAATATGGATTAGTTCACAAAAAAAATTCAATTGGATTTGATAATGCTGCTAGTTTACCATCACTCATTGAAATTTGTCAAAACTGTTAAGTTTTATTTCTTTCAAAAATTCATAACTTTTTTATATAACTTTTTTGTAAAAATTATATGTAGTAAACAAAAGTCTAAAATAGTCTTATTTATCCAAAAAAATTGAAATAAATTAAAAGTTAACTTTTTTTAAAAAACTTTTAAGTTTTATTTCTTTCAAAATTCATAACTTTTTTAATATAAATTTTTGTAAAAATTATATGTAGTAAACAAAAGTCTAAAATAGTCTTATTTATCCAAAAAAAAAAAAATTGAAAAAAATTAAAAGTTAACTTTTTTTCAAAAAACTGTTAAATAGTTAACAGTTTTTTTTTCAAAAAACTGTTAAATTGGACAGAAGGGTTGTATCGCGCGAGACAATCCAGTCACGCGTGAGACAAGGCTACGGTTAAAAAGTAAACTGTTTTTTCAAAAAATTGTCCAATTTTTTTTTTAAATGGCGGTTTAAACGTGAACCGGAACCAGTACGGACGGTTCATAGCCGTGAACCGGAACCGTCGAAATCCGGTCCGATTACGGTTCATGCTTCAACGGTTTGTTGAACCGCCGGTTAAGAACCGGAACCGCCGGTCTGAACCGGCTGGGCAAGTCTACATAAGATGCACCCTAAACGAACAAACAGCAACTTAAGAACTTCAATAACAAAACCAAAGAAACTAGTGCTACCTCAGAGCAAGATACTACCCCCGAAAGAGTGAGAATACACAGACTCTATAAACGTAGAGAAATCACTATCCATGGGCAAGTCTACATAAGATGCACCCTAAACGAACAAACAACAACTTAAGAACTTCAATAACAAAACCAAAGAAACTAGTGCTACCTCAGAGCAAGATACTACCCCCGAAAGAGAGAGAATACGTAGACTCTATAAATGTAGAGAAATCACTATCCATGGACAGAGAATATAGAGGAACAGACAACATCAGGCACGACCTTTGCTTTACAAACCTAGTGATTTGAGTAACGTAAGCCTACTCCCTATCCCACACACACAAAAAAAAAAAAAGCTTAAGTTGTCGTATCTCGGGTCTCAACAATGTATATCAAGCTTTCACACCCCTCGCCCCCCCACGTGTGACACGTTCGCACACGTGTTGAGATTACAAACATGCCACATTTTTGTGTATGCCAACACAGTGCAAATTTTGCACACATAGACCCAGGTAATACTGCAAGCCGGTGGAATCGAACTTGTGACCTAGCGCTCGGATACACCGTGCGCTTGGGTACACCTTGCATTCTTACACCATGTAGAGTTACCATTTGATCCAAAAGCTTAAGCTGTGGGCTCACAAATATATATCAAGATTTCACGCTACAATCTTGAAATTTGCCTTCCTCTTTCCTATTGCATTAGTATCACACTTCTTTGCTATGGCATGCTGAATGTTGGATAGGGAAGCTGTCACGCACTGAAAGTTTAATGCTAAGGAGGTTCACAATTTTCTTGAATGTTTCCCATGGTTCCTAAATTGCCTTAGAATCATTAAGGAATATGAGGGATAATTCTGGCACCCTCTACTATCTACTACACTTTAAATATCCTAAATAATTCTCAGAATAGTAGATCTAGGCCATTTATATAAATAGATCTTAGTCATCCATTGAAGAGATGGATGCCTATATAATGGGGAGGCCTCATTTGGCCAAGCTATCCAAGAATCCATGAAGTTGTAACATTCTTGAGCACTTCTCTCAAACTATCTCTTGCCTTCTTTACTTGTCTTTTTCTAGTCAAGCTTTTAGCACTCGACAAGGGGTTGACCATGATGAATTTGCTAATACGAGGGGGCAGAAAAGGAGCTAAGCCCACACAATTCATTGTTAAGAGAACAAGTCCACGATAAAGCACTCAATATCTACAATCATTATAGACAGTTCATCAAATAACATCTTGTCAGTTTGACCTTCGAATCCTTCGTGTTCTAGTAGTATACTTTGGCTTATTCGGTACATTGAGTTAGCAACTACAACCTTACGAAAAGATATGCTGGACCTAAGTATACGCTTTTCTTGCATTCCATAAGAATTGTTTGTGCTTTATCACCTAACCAAATGATAATTTCCACTAATGAAGAGCCTTGTTTCAGATGTCCTCATCCATCCACCAACCATATATCTCAACTTGTAACCATAAATATCTAGCTGCTTTTCTAACGTTGACCAAATTTTCCTCACTAGTATCAAGACTTTCCTCAATAATGCCCACCAATTGCAGACCTTCATTTATGCCGCTTAAAAATCAATCACTAATGGAATTTTTCAAGTACAATGACACTGCTTGTTAAGGTTGACTCTCCTAATCTCCAGCAATTTCGATGATGTCATGAGTGAAAAGGAGGAACTTGGTTGATGTCAAACTTTTCTACTCCTTCAAATCATGTAGATATTTCAAGTATCTTAATTAGATTACTAGGGTGTTTCTTTGTAGCTTCTTAGAATATCAAGTGACGCACGGACTTCGAATTTGGATTAATGTCATGTTTGCAACTTCTCTAGTTATAAGACAGCAATATCATGATGTTCAGACTAGAATCCCCCATGACATTTTGAAGCACAATATAATGCCAATGGAGGCTAGAGATTAGAATGACCGAACGATAAACAAGAAACAATATTTGAAAGCTTCAAGCTTTTCTTTTTCTATTTCATAATATCAAAGTCTGTCTCAAACGATACCCTAACAATGTTTAAATACTAATTCTAAGAACAGTCTAGAACCCTTCCAAACCCTAATACAACTTTTAAATGAAATTATTAAAATACCCTAACTTAATATTTTAATAAAACCCTAAACCCAACCCTGAAGCCCGGCCTGTTTCTATTGCTGCTGAAGTTCCACCTGGCCTATTTCTGTTGCTGCTGAAATTCCGCCTGGCTGATGCCCAAGCGCTCGCGTGGCTGAGGTGAGGCTGGCGCCTTGCTTCCAGAGCTGCCTCTATTTCTATTCAACCTCTGTTTCTGTTCAACCTACATCATCCTCCCCTCCTTAGAAAAGACTCGTCCTCGAGTCAATACCCTCAATAGGAACACTACGAGAACCCGAAAAATATGAACTTCATCTGCAAAAGGAATGCTATGTCCTTGACGAACTCTAAACTTCAATGCCTTCGTGACAACATCCATCCAATCGCTCCATTGTGTTGAGACGAAATATTCAATGATCAATCTTTTGACAAACCAAGGAGCCGAAAAAATTGCACAATCAACATCAAAGGGGTCTTTATAAGGATGACTAACTTCAAACTCCCACCTCAATTGGTTTTCAACTGCATCACTGCAGGTGTTAGCTGTAACTCCATCCAATGCAACTTCAGATGCCTGTTTAAATAAACAACCATCCTTTCCTCCATCATTAACCTCAGAATCCTTCTGGTTTTCAATTCCCATTGAAATACCACTAGGGCTTGCAGCTTCAACTGAAAGAACACCACTTGGGACAGGCGATTGATATTTAGGATTCACTGAAACAGTAACAATAGGTTCAGAATGTTCAATTTCTGCACAAATAGTATAATTTGGCTTCGAAATATCACAATTACACTCATCATAAATAGGTGATTTTGATCAATCAACAAGATTTTCATGACTTGAAGATTCGATAACAAACCCCTCTTTAAACTCAACGGTATCAATCCACGAATCAATCAAATCTCCAGGATTTGAATCAAACAGAGGGGGTTTTGACCAATCAATAAGATTTTTTTGACTTGAAGATTCGACAAAAAAACCCTCTTTAAACCCAACAGTATCAATCCAAAAATCAAAGGAATCATCAGGCGTTGCCTTACCTTTGTTCTCCGGAATTTCGATCCTCACATCGACATTCCTAGAAGGGTCAGCTGCATACCTGTTATGATGTCCACGATTTTAGGCGAAGGAATCCATCCCCTCTCGATAATCCCTATCCTCGGCTGGAACAACCGGATCTGAACCCTTCTTCGCTAAAAGCACCACGCGATCCATGCGGTTCTGGAGTATTTGAATCTGTCTTCATATCTCATCTATCTCGATATTGCGACGGCTTCGTTTGCGATGATGGTCATCTTCTTGGGGCTTCGCTGCATGGCTGCTCCATCGACCACCTCGTCCACCACGACCAACGCATCCTCGTTCAGCCATTGATATTCGCGCCAGGTGCTCTGATACCAAATAATGCCAACGGAGGCTAGAGATTAGAATAACCGAACGATAAACAAGAAACAATATTTGAAAGCTTCAAGCTTTTCTTTTTCTATTTCATAAAATCAAAGTTTGTCTCAAACAATACCCTAACAATGTTTAAATACTAATTCTAAGAACATTCTAGAACCCTTCCAAACCCTAATACAACTTTTAAATGAAATTACTAAAATACCCTAACTTGATATTTTAATAAAACCCTAAACCCAACCCTGAAGCCCGGCCTGTTTCTGTTGCTGCTGAAGTTCCGCCCGGCCTGTTTCTGTCGCTGCTGAAGTTCTGCCTGGCTGATGCCCAGGCGCTCGCCTAGCTAAGGGTGAGGCTGGCGCCTCGCTTCCAGACCTGCCTCTGTTTCTGTTCAACCTCTGTTTCTGTTCAACCTGCATCACAATAGCTAGCCATTAACTTTCTTACCAACCAAGTATAAACAATTAGAGAACATGATAATCAAGAAAACAATGATAAAAATTTCATGATGTTCAGACTCCAATATCTATTCACATCATATATCAGTTTCTCAACTGCGCACAACTCCTTGTACACTATTGGATTCTTCATTAAATGTTGTTTTGAGCATCTTGAGGTATTTATATTGTAAAAATTTCTTTAATATGGGAACCGGTAAAGCCGAGGAAATTAATAGAGTCAACAAATATAACATGAAAATCAGATGTTAGATGGATACGGATACGAAACCAATTATCACCGGTAGATAGATGAATAGAACCATTCACAATAATAGTGATTACGAGGATAACCAAAGCTGTAATGTTCATGATAAGGTCACTGTTATTAATTTATTGGTACGAGTGAAGGCATAAAGTTAGCATGATACACATGAAAGCACTGCTACTTATCGTTGTAGCTTGATCAATACAACGTGGCATGGAGTTGTTGAGATCCATAGGACACTTTATTTCCATGGCTATCACCATTAGAGAAGCAACATTAAGAGTGAAATATATGCAAGGAAACCATAGTTTCTTATGTCAAAAGCTCGGGAAGACGTCAGTATCCATTGCAACAGTTGTGAAAGCTTGATATACATTGTTGAACCTCGATCCGATAACTTAAGTTTTTAGATTATGTGATAAATCTACATGGTATCAGAGGGCATAGTCCCGGGATCGATTTCACCAACTTGCAATATTGACTAGATTTATGTGTTCATTACTAATGAGCGAATAGTAAAAAAGCTTGCTTGTGTTGTAAGAAGGAGTATATGCAGGAATTATTATACTATTGCAGATTAAAATAAAGAAGTTAGATACTTAGTAAATGTCTACACTACAATATTTCTTTTTCTGGCTTGTGCAACAATCCATCCGGCCAGTGGCAGATCTAGAATTTCTTAACTGCGGGTGCACAATTTACACTACATAACTTCATACTAAAATTTTCCGTAACACAATTACATAGCAATACATAACTTCGAATACAATTGTCACATAGGGAAAAACAATACAAATATTCGAATTAAATTTGTACCCTACGCATTTTCATATTTTGAAAACGTTTAATAACATCATCATTCATAAATATTTTTTCTAAGTTCAGGATCCGAAGGAAGACTATTTTTTTTCTTTTGATGAGAAGTTTGTCCATATTCAATAATCAACAATAACATCAAATATCCTACACAAAAATTCAACAAAATAACCATTTAATCAACAAAGTAAAATCAATAATAAAAACATGATGACATATATTAAAATTTGTGGCATGATTGACACAAAAAAATTGAAAATCAAACATTTAATCAACATATATATATATATATATATATATATATATATATATATATATATGTGTGTGTATATATATATATATATATATATATATATATATATATATATATATGTGTGTATATATATATATATATATATATATATATATACACACACATATATATATATATATATATATATATATATATATATATATATATATATATATATATATATATATATATATATATGGCAAAAGGATTGGCACTGTTCCATGAACAGTTCCATCTGCCAACTTTACCATTTTGCCCCCACTATTTTGTCATTTTCCCATTTTGCCCTCCCTTTAATTTTTTTTTTAAAAACACACACATACCCACGCTTTCTCTCTCTCTTTCTCTCTCTTCATTCAGTTTGAATTTCAAAATGGAGGAAGAAGACTTTGACGACGACGACGACATTGAAGAATCAAAACGGTGATGAAAGAAAATGATCAAAATTAGCTTTTGCAGATCTGGAATCATCTTCTCCCTCTGGTTCAAGGATCTTCGAAAATGATCTAGGTTTAGGTAGGGATCTAAAACAGGTAAGGAATGGGTGTGAAATAATGAAGATAGAAAACGGAAGAAGGAGATGAAGGTGACAGAGGAGGCGAGTTCAGATCTGCGACTTCAAATATTTGAATGGATCTGTGTCTTCTTCTTCCTCGGTCACTATTTTTTTTTAAATAAAATAAAAAAAAACACCCGTGTCCTTGGACACGGGCATATGTACTAGTATATATATATATCACCCACTAAATCTGAAAAAAAATCAAAGCCCCAAAACTATTTTCAAATCCTAGATTTATATTTTACTTGAATGAGAGAGAGAGAGAAGTGAAAGGAGAGATTTGAGGGTTTGGGATACTTATTAGAGGAAAGAGGATTGAAACTTGATGAAGAATGGAGATGGACTTGTGAGGATCTAGTGCCGCTCTCCTCGTCTCTCGTCATCGCTCGCAGAGTCGCAGTCGGTCGCAGTCGTTACTCGTTGGTGAAACAATGAAATAAGAGCTAGAATTCACACGCATGTAACTTTATTTTGTTGGGGTTTACTTAGCTAAGTTCACCTCCCTTTCTAAAGTGTCAATCCTTTTTGGGGTTGCACTTAGTAAAAAAATAAAAAAATTACACTGGTAAAAAAATTGACCAGACAACAATTTATAATGGAAATTCCATGAGCTGAGATCATCTGTATCAAATTGTGTACCACATGTGATCCAATGATTATGATTTATTAAGACTGACATCATTATTGATGCATAACTGTTGAACCACATGTGATACACAATGTAGTATAAAAAAGTGGTGCAGGTGATCTCGTCTCAAAACATATATGAAACTTTATCACAGGAAACTTGTCTGAAAAATCAGACCATTTCAGTCAAAGCCATAAAATTGATAATTGTAAGAGACTGATATTTTTTTTTCTTTAAGAATATTTTTTAAGCAATCTTATTTAGTGACTCGCCATGAGGTAACATCCCAAGCTTGGAAGAGTGGGCCGATATATATAAAAATCCATCACTGATGAATTATAAAACATATAAATCTTTAAAGTCTACAACAAAAAGTGTTTTTTACAACGTTTATTTGCAAACGTTGTTATATACTATAGTAAGACAACTATAATACCCGCCCCTTTTATTTAATTTTAAATCTTGTTATTTTATGAGGAAAGATTAGGGTTTGGTGTGTGTGCCGTGTGTTTGTGTTGTGTGTGTGCAGCCTGTGTGTACGCGTGTGTGTGATGTATATATGTGTGCGTGTGTGTACTGCCATGTGTTTGTGGCGGCGGGTGAGTGTGTGTGTTAGGGTTTAGTGTGTGTGTTCGTGTGTGAATGTGAAATAAAGAGTATTAATGGGAATTGATTATAGAAAACCCTAGGGGTAGTTTGGTAAACCTTAAGGGGATTAGTAACATTAGAAGGAGTTAAAGAAGATTAACTCATAGGTTAACAAGACGGATTAAAGAGGTTTTGGTACTTAAGTAAATAGAGGTTACTTGTACCTAAGATACGTTTTGCATGATTGTAGATTGTGCGCGAAGTATTGCAAAGGAAGAGCAAGCAACCCAAGGTAAGGGACTACATTCTTTAGTACTTGAATGTATTCATCCTTTGTGATAGGATTCCCTGTTTTTATAAAAGTGTATACTATCAATGTGGCTGGTAGTTATTTTCTAAATAGTCCTTCAATATGAACGTCTTTTGGAATATCTTACCCTTGATGTGTATTGTTCAATGGGTATCCATGGTAATAAGAATTGTTTAATGTGTTCTTGTACCTATGAACACTATGTGTGGGAATTGCTATATCTGATTGAAAAGGATGTAGTTGGCTTTGTCTGATTGAAAAGGACTTAGCAAGAACTAGTCCGACTGAAAAGGACTTCATTGGAAATTGTCTAGCCTGATTGAAAAGGACATAGACACTTGTATACTACTTGATGAAGTAGTTTTGATTATCATGATATATCATAATAAGGGAGCGCCTTGAAAAGGCGTAGGGTCTCTTATTAAAAGAACATCCTAAGAAGGTGTATTGTTACTGTGGAATTGACGGACTTATGTGAATACAGTCTCCATCATTATTATTCTTGTGATAGTGCCACACCTTGTTTACTTGAGAAGTATCTTTCTTTATCATACTCGTAACTGTACTTTAAATTGTTATAACTATCCACTCGTTGAGTGTTCGATTGGCTCCGTTCTTTCGATCATCTCTTCCTAGAACTCGAAGAGATTCCGTATGAACTTATCGAGCATTGTTTGCTCACCCTTCCTTTATTTATTTCTCCTCCCAGGTAATGAGTAAGAGAAGAGGATTGGTCGCGAGGATGGCGACATGGTTATTGAGGAACTAGGGTCTCATTTATTGACTTTAAGTATTTTATGAGCTAGTGGGATGTACTAGCCTTAACAATTAATGATATTTATTATATAATGTTTTTTAGGGTTAAGGTTGACGTTGGGATACCCTTTTGATGAGATACTATTTACGTTTTGGTGATTATTACTATTTATGGAAAATTTGGGATAGTTACAGTTGTTATCAGAGCTAAGGTTTTAGGTCACATGGGAGATATTAGATGTTGAGGGTTTTTGGAAGAAAGTAGTGCTTAACCATTATTGGGTTTACCTAGACCTTACTATTTTGCAAAAGAACCTAGAATAGGATTTCCTTGGGAGTATAACTAGATTCTTCAAGTAATCTAGAGAATTTACCTTTGGGTTTTGAAGGTGTGAGTTGCGATTACTATTTATACATTTTGGGATTCCATATGATACTAATAGTGGTCATGTCTTGATTGTAGGAAATGGACGGACCGAGTAATGCTATGAAGAAGAACTTGAGGCCTAGAGTGCTTAGTGGAAGGATGACTAGGAAGTATGTGTCGAGGATCCAGAAGCTAAGTAAGGTAGTGAGAGTTGAAAAGAAAAGGGTGGACAATATGATCGGAAAGTGGAACCAAGCTAGATGAGGGTGGTTCAAAGCTTTGAAGGATTTGGCAGAGACGAGGAAAACTCTGGTCGAGACCGAAGACTATTGTGATAAGGTTAGAGAGAAAGCATACGGTTGGTACCATGAGTTACAAGAATTAAAGACAATAATGGCTGGGGAAAATGAACAAGGAAACCCATTAGAACCTGAGGTACCAAATGGAGAGGATTTGGCGGTTGATGATCTAATTGAGGAAATAGCTAGCAACATTGAGGGTAGTGAAGTTGCTCTAATTATGATTGATAGCAATGGTGGAGAGGAGCTAAATATACTAGTGACACCAGTGCGTAGGTCCCGAGGAAGACCAAAGGGGTCCAAGAAGAAAGTGAAAGTGCCGAGTGGAAGACCTAGGGGAGGGCCTAGGAAGAATGTGATACCATGAGTGGAAAGTGGAGTGTTTTGCTTTTATTATCTAGGAAGTGATAGTAGTTAGTAGTATTCTAGTTCTAGTAGCAAGAACTCGAGAATTGATTTGTTTTCATTCGAAGTTTTTATGAAATAAAGCGTATTCCGTATTTTGAATTACGTTTTGATTGAGTTTTGTTCCATAGTGTTAAGCAAGTGTGTTAGCCAGAACGGGGAAAGGTTGGCCTATTGAAATGATGAATGTGTATAGTAATCTGCTTATTGAAATGGGCGAGTGTGAATAATAACTGGTCTAGTGAAACAACCTGTGAAAGTAGTGTTGGTTTGTTGAAATGACCAATAAGTCTATTGAAACTACTTATGAGAGTAATACCGGTCTATTGAAACGACAAATGGTCTAGTGAATTGACCTATGACTTAAATGTTTAGTCTGTTAAGACGGCTTATGTTTATAGTATAAAAGTATTAAGAATTGAGTATTGCTAGTGTTGGCGTGAGTAATAGTGTTTTGGATTTGTAATACAGATTAGGGTATTATATTATCCTCAGATGTCGAGGAGCGGAACTAGAAGTACCAATAACGCCAACAATGAAAGTAACAACAATGGGCAGTCAGACCTAAATATGGCGAATCTTTTGCAGACATTGACGCAGACAATGGCCGGAATCGGTCAAGTAGTGGAAGGTTTGGCTCAGCTGTAGCCACAACCACAACAAGTGCCATTAAGATACCCTCTAGAGCAATTTCAGAGGAGGAACCCTGTCACGACCCTAATTCTCAGTTCTATTTTGAGTCATTTTAAATTTATATATAAGTCTACTTAATATCATTATGTGTTGTATAGTATTTGTAAAAGTTATATATTAAGTGGTATTTTATTAGTTACATATTATTTTATAACAAAATGAATTAAATAAGAATCTTTAGTTAACATTTTAATAAAGATATTAGGAGTAAGTAGTAAAATATACTTTTGTAATAGGTAAGAATTATGTTAAGGTTCAAGGTGCTAGAGTGTATATGGGTATATAGTAAAGGTGTTAGTAGTAGGGAGGTTGTTAGTGGAAGGGGGTTTGGGTGGAATAAAGAAAGCCTTTGGAAAGATAGGAAGCATTTTCTTTCATTTTACAAAAGACCTTCATCATCAGTATCAAGCCTAAGCATCCATGGCCTTTAACCAAACCCTAACCCATTTCACAATTTAATACCTCTTAAATCCTAGAAAAATCAAATTGACAATCCGTTCGCTTCGGGGTGTTCGTGAGGAGAAGGAGCACGGTTCTATCCGAATAAAGTTCAGAAATTTTGACATTTATTTTCAAGTAAGTTATTATAATTTCTAGAATTTGTGTTCATTTTGTGTTATAAATCATGTAGTCATGTTGGGTAATGTTGTATGGGAGTTTAAAGCTATTTTTTTGTTACGGGATGGAAAAGGGTGTGTTTGGGTTCCATGGAAATGAGTTTGGTGTTGAAAGGGGCATTAATGGAGTTTTGGGAGTAAATGAAAATGTTTTGGATGTTTGGAAAAAGGAAAAGAATGGATTTGGGTCATATTGGCCTTACCTTACTATCCATTTGGTTTGCATGGGACTGAAACTTGGTTTTTCGTAGTGAGGTTAAGTTGGTACAAAGGAATTTGGTTTTGTTTTGGAGTTAAAAGCTGAGTACAGCTCTGTTTCTGCAAAATTACAGAGGGCACGAGTCGTGCCATGGGGCACGAGTCGTGCCCATCAGTCGTGATAGGTCGTGCCCTTGCTTGGACGCCTGATTCTGGAGGGGTGTAAAAGGGGCACGAGTCGTGCCCTGGGGCACGAGTCGTGCCCTGACCAGTTTTGGGATCTGTATTTTAAACCCATGTATGTTAAATTTTACCATTTCTTTTGCAACCAATGGAGTGATACCATCAAAGTATAAGGTATGAATCATCAAAAGAAGTATTTACATTTCAATTGTGATCATTTGAGGGTATAGAAATGATTGGTTAAAGTAGGATGTATCTATTGAACCTAACTTGGATATTATCATTGTATTACTATTGATACATCCTTGAATGACTTTGATAAAGGTGTAGTCCTTATGTGTTACATCTTATAATTGGTAAGATTTTTGTGAAGTGTTTGTTTAGGGTTCCCTACTTTGGAATCCTAAGTTCATTGAATTGATTCAATGATGAATTGGCCTTAGTGCTATTATTGAAGGATGAATGTTATCTTCTTGCTATCATTTGATATGCTTTAATTGGATGGTTCCCTACTTTGGAATCATACAATGATTGGTTAAGCAAGTAGTTAATTACTGTGCTTATATGTGAAACCCATCTGGTACTTGTTTGTGGGCAGTGATATGAGATTATAATGGCCAATGAGCCGAGTTCATTATAATCCATACACTGGTTCTCGTTTTGCCCTGCCATTGGCCATGGTTTGGGGGTAGTGAACTGGCTCAAGGGAAGTCCAGTTGCACTATTGGATATGACTTTGTGTCATAGTCCTCTTGTTGTTACTGGGTTTGGTTCCGGAATCATTTCTTCAACGAATGTTGCAGCTTGGATCGGGAAATCCTTCTGAGGATGAAACCTTGGCTAAGTATCCTTCTAAGTGTTATATTATTGCCTTCATTGCTATGTGGATTTATATATCTTCCTTAGAGAGATACATATGTGAAATATATGAATAGTTGTTTGAAGGTCTCTTATGTGTTTCATCTCATTTAGTTGCTCATATAATAACTTATTGAGATTTTCTCACGCCTTCATTTCATTGTTTTCCTAGATTGAGCTGGGTCAGGGACTAGGACGCTTTGAGTATCAAGAGGGCGCCAAGTTGGTTTTGGAAGAAAGTTTGGTAAGGATACATTATATAAATGTATGACCTTGGGGGTAGTATTCATAGTCTTAATGTATCCTTATTTTGCAAGTTCAAAATGGTTTTGTAAATATTTTTCATTTGGGAACTAGGTTCCTTGGTTTGTAAATAAGTGTGTGATTGTAAATGGTGTAAATGTGGAGTAAGTAGGTTGAAGTTAAATTTGGTTTAGTAAGTTAGTAAAATATTTTTTTTTATGTCAAACAAGTTTTTTTTCAAAGTGAAACATTTTGGAAAGTAGATTTTGATTTTTTTTTAAAAGGACGTCTTCAGTACGTGACTCGGCACGTGGCCAAGTAGGTCTATGGGTCGGGGCGCGTCAGTTGGTATCAGAGCCTTAGGTTAGATAGTCTAGAGTGACTGCATGACATAGGTGGGTAGAATGGATAGAGTGAGTAACGTTAAATGTTTTATGCAGGTACTATATTGCCATGGCAGGAGTAGAGGGAGATCTGACCGGACCTTTAGGACGGGGAAATGTTAGAGAGGAGACTCGAGATATGTTCCAAGGGATGTTGGAAGCGGCTATGAAGGCCATGAATGATCAACGCCATCAGGGAGAACAAGCAGTACCAAGAGTGGGATTAGAGTAGTTTTTGAAATTGAAGCCTATTGGTTATGATGGGGAGCCAGATGTAGCAAAGGCAGAAAGGTGGATTGAGTCGATGGAAAAGATTTTCGAGGTGCTAAGGTGTACGGAGGAAGAACAAGTCAGGTTTGCAGCTTATAAGTTCTCGGGTGCAGCTGAGCATTGGTGGAGAGCTCTCAAGGCTAGTTGGGACGATGCCCATGTTCCTTACACACGGGAGAATTTTATACGGAAATTTAAAGAGCACTTCATTCCAACTATGGATCAAGATAGAAAGGAAATAGAATTTCTTCACTTGGAGCAGAATGCGATGACTGTGGCAATATGTGGCAAAGTTTATGGAATTTTCAAGGTACTGTACTCACTTGGTGGCGATGGAAGAAAGAAAAGCGACGAGGTTTGTTCGGGGTTTGAAGACGGTCTTACGGACGTCATTGGTGGCTCATAAATTTCAATGTTTTCAAGATGCCGTGGATAGAGCATATCATGTGGAGCACGATATTGAAGAGCATAAGCGGAAAAATGAAGGGGTTAGTATGGGAAGGCAAGGAGGACAAGGCAGACCGCAACATCAGGGTCGAGATATCCGAAGTGGGCAAGGATCAACATTTCAGTTTAAGGGCCAGCCGCAAGGTCAAATTGGGGTTCGAAAGCCGGGTGTTAATCAAGGGAACACACCAAAGAAAAATTGTACTTACTGTCAGAAGGAAGGGCATGTAGCGGAGTTTTGTTGGAAGAGATTGGGAAAATGTTTGAATTGCGGACAGCCGGGGCACTTTCAAAAAGATTGCGCTAATCCATTGAAGCCAGCAGTCTCGGGTGGTGTTGGGACATCTCAAGGTCAAATGAGAGATTCATCGGGGAAGCCTAAGGTTCAGGGTCGAGTCTTCGCAATAAATCAACAACAGGCGGCAGATTCCTCCAATGTTATAGGAGGTACTATTTTTATAGCGAATAGGAGAGCGCGTGCACTAATAGACCCTGGCTCATCTCATTCCTATGTGTCCATGCATTTTGCATCGCATTTGCCTGTTTCTGTGGAATCTATGCCTTATGTGCTAGAAGTGTCAACTCCGATGGGAGAGTGTTTGGTGACTGATGAGGTGTTACGTGTTTGTGATGTGCATATATGTGATCGTGTGTTACCTGCTGACTTGGTAGTATTGCTTATGCATGATTTTGATGTCATTTTGGGGATGGATTGGCTGAGCAAATACCATGCCGTAGTTGATTGTTATAATAAAGTTGTTTCTTTTTCGGTCCCGAATATGTCTAACTTTGTATTTGAGGCTATTCCTTCTGTGGGGACTATTCGTGTCATTTCTTATATTAAAGCCAAAAAGTTATTGCTTCGGGGGTGTGCGGGATATTTAGCTTGTGTTTTTGATACTACCAAGGTGTTACCAAAAATGGGGAACGTTCCTATAGTCAAGGAGTTTTCGGATGTATTTTCTTCCGAGTATGTGATACCTCCAGATAGGGAGATTGAATTCGGAATTGATTTGATTCCGGGTATAACTCCAATCTCCAAGGCACCTTATAGAATGGCCCCAGCTGAATAGAAAGAGTTGAAGGCTCAATTGTAGGAGTTACTTGATCGGGGATTCATCCGACCAAGTGTTTCACTGTGGGGGGCTCCGGTGTTATTTGTGAGGAAAAAGGATGGGTCATTGAGACTTTGTATTGACTACCGACAGTTGAATCAAGTGACGGTAAAGAACAAATATCCTCTACCTCATATCGATGATTTATTTGATCAGTTACAAGGTGCAACTGTCTTTTCTAAGCTTGACTTGAGGAGCGGTTACCATCAGTTGAAAGTTCATCCCGATGACGTGTCTAAGACAGCTTTTCGTACTCGGTATGGACATTATGAGTTCCTTGTCATGCCTTTCGGGTTAACAAATGCTCCAGCCGTTTTCATGGATTTGATGAACCGTGTTTTCAAACCCTACCTTGATACTTTTGTAGTAGTGTTCATAGATGATATTTTGGTTTATTCCAAGTCTCGGGAGGAGCATGAACAACATTTGAGAATGGTTTTGACAGTGCTCCGTGAAAAGCAATTGTTTGCTAAATTCAGTAAATGTGCATTTTGGCTTGAGGAGGTTTCTTTCCTGGGCCATGTCGTGTCAAAGGGTGGGATTTCTGTTGATCCCTCCAAGATTGAAGCTGTAGTTAGTTGGAAAAGGCTGGAATCAGTCACCGAGATTAGGAGTTTTCTTGGGTTAGCCTTGTATTATCGGCGATTCATAAAGGGGTTCTCTAAGATTGCCACTCCCTTGACTCAATTGACTCGAAAGAATATCCCGTTTGTATGGAATGATAAGTGTCAAGCGAGTTTCGAGGAATTGAAGAAGAAGTTGACGTCGGCACCTGTTCTTGTTCTACTAAATGGGAATGACGGTTTGGTTATTTATTGTGATGCTTCAAAGGAGGGTTTAGGTTGTGTATTGATGTAAAATGGGAAGGTTATAGCATATGCTTCCAGGAAGTTAACTCAGGGTGAACAGAACTACCAAACGCATGATATGGAGCTGGCAGCCATAGTCTTCGCCTTACACAAATGGAAGCACTATCTTTACGGAGTAAAGTTCGAAATTTTCAGCGAACACAAAAGTTTGAAATACCTATTCTTACAAAAGGAGTTGAATAATAGGCAACGGAGATGGATGGAGTTGTTAAAGGATTACGATTGTACCATTTCTTATCACCCGGGTAAAGCTAATGTTGTGGCGGATGCCATAAGTTGGAAATCATATGTGGCTTCATTGATGGTTCGGGAGTGGAAGATGTTGGAAGATGCTCGTGATTAGTGTCCGAGAGAGTCAAGACATGGAGCTATTTTTACAAGCATGAGTGCCTTACCAAGTTTGATTCCACACATAAAGGAGGGTCAGAAGAGCAATTTAGAGTTGAAGAAGGTGGTGGATCAGATTGTGGATGGGAAATTCAAGGAGTTCTTCCTTAACCCCGAGGGAGTAGTGACATATAGAGGTCGATTGTGTGTACCAAATATGGAAGAAGTGAAACGTTGAGTGTTAGATGAAGGCCATAAATCTAAGTATACCATTCACCCTGGAAGTACTAAGATGTATCAAAATTTGAAACAACATTTTTGGTGGAATAACATGAAGAGAGAAATAGCAGATTATGTGTCCAAGTGCTTGATATGTCAGCAAGTGAAAGCGGAACATCAAAGACCCGCCGGATTGCTTCAGGCATTGGAGATTCCGGAGTGGAAGTGGGAGCATATTACGATGGATTTCGTTACGGGATTGCCTCGGACGAGTAGGAAGCATGACGCATTTTTGGTGATTATGGATATGTTGACTAAGTCCGCTCATTTCCTACCTATAGAGATTTGCTATGCGATAGAGAGACTTGCGAGGTTATATATCCAAGACATAGTGAGATTACACGGGGTTCCAGTTAGCATTGTGTCCGATCGTGATCCTTGGTTTACTTCCCAATTTTGGCAAGCATTGCAAAAGGCTTTGGGGTCAGATTTGAGATTCAGTACAGCATTCCATCCTCAAACGGATGGCCAATCCGAGAGGAAAATTCAAATTCTTAAAGACATGTTACGAGCTTGTTCTATTGACTTCTCAGATTCTTGGGATGTGCACTTACCTCTTGTAGAGTTTTTATACAATAATAGTTACCAATCCAGCATAGAGATGGCACCTTATGAAGCATTATATGGGAGGAAATGTAGGTCTCCGATTTGTTGGGATGAAGTTGGGGAAGCTAAGATTTGGGGTATTGATATGGTTCGAGATTCAGCTGAGAAGGTCAAGATCATACGGAACCGATTGATTACAACCCAGAGTAGACAGAAAAGTTATGCGGATCAGAGGAGGCGAGACCTTGAATTTCAGAAGGGAGATTTAGTGTTCCTCCGAGTGTCACCTAAGGTAGGAATTAAGAGATATGGCAAGAAGGGGAAATTAGCTCCAAGGTTCGTAGGTCCTTTTGAAATCTTGGAAAGAGTGGGAAATTTAGCATATCCTCTTGCCTTACCTTCATCTCTCGGGAAGATGCATAGTGTATTTCATGTTTCCATGCTTAGGAAGTATGTGTATGATCCGTCTCATGTATTGCCTAGGATTCCCGAAGATATAGAGCCGGACATGTCTTATAAAGAGCAACCAATCCAAGTTATTGATACCAAGGTCCAAGAACTGAGAAATAAGAGTATTCCTCTTGTGAGAATGGTGTGGCGGAATCATGATGTAGAAGAGTCTACTTGGGAGCTTCGGGAAGAAATGGAGAGAAAATATCCCGAGTTATTCGATAATTGTGGTAAGTCCCATTAAAATTCGGGTCGAATTTTTTTTTTTGGGGGAGTGAATGTCACGACCCTAATTCTCGGTTCTATTTTGAGTCATTTTAAACTTATATATAAGTGTACTTAATATTATTATGTGTTGTATAGTAATTGTAAAAGTTATATATTAAGTGGTATTTTATTAGTTACATATTATTTTATAACAAAATGAATTAAATAAGAATCTTTAGTTAACATTTTAATAAAGATATTAGGAGTAAGTAGTAAAATATACTTTTGTAATAGGTAAGAATTATGTTAAGGTTCAAGGTGCTAGAGTGTATATGGGTATATAGTAAGGGTGTTAGTAGTAGGGAGGTTGTTAGTGGAAGGGGGTTTGGGTGGAATAAAGAAAGCCTTTGGAAAGATAGGAAGCATTTTCTTTCATTTTACAAAAGACCTTCATCATTAGTATCAAGCCTAAGCATCCATGGCCTTTAACCAAACCCTAACCCATTTCACATTTTAATACCTCTTAAATCCTAGAAAAATCCAAATGACAATCCGTTCGCTTTGGGGTGTTCGTGAGGAGAAGGAGCACGGTTCTATCCGAATAAAGTTCAGAAATTTTGACATTTATTTTCAAGTAAGTTATTATAATTTCTAGAATTTGTGTTCATTTTGTGTTATAAATCATGTAGTCATGTTGGGTAATGTTGTATGGGAGTTTAAAGCTATTTTTTTGTTACGGGATGGAAAAGGGTGTGTTTGGGTTCCATGGAAATGAATTTGGTGTTGAAAGGGGCATTAATGGAGTTTTGGGAGTAAATGAAAATGTTTTGGAGGGGTGTAAAAGGGGCACGAGTCGTGCCATGGGGCACGAGTCGTGCCCATCAGTCGTGACAGGTCGTGCCCTTGCTTGGACGCCTGATTCTGGAGGGGTGTAAAAGGGGCACGAGTCGTGCCCTAGGGCACGAGTCGTGCCCTGACCAGTTTTGGGATTTGTATTTTAAACCCATGTATGTTAAATTTTACCATTTCTTTTGCAACCAATGGAGTGATACCATCAAAGTATAAGGTATGAATCATCAAAAGAAGTATTTACATTTCAATTGTGATCATTTGAGGGTATAGAAATGATTGGTTAAAGTAGGATGTATCTATTGAACCTAACTTGGATATTATCATTGTATTACTATTGATACATCCTTGAATGACTTTGATAAAGGTGTAGTCCTTATGTGTTACATCTTATAATTGGTATGATTTTTGTGAAGTGTTTGTTTAGGGTTCCCTACTTTGGAATCCTAAGTTCATTGAATTGATTCAATGATGAATTGGCCTTAGTGCTATTATTGAAGGATGAATGTTATCTTGTTGCTATCATTTGATATGATTTTAATTGGATGGTTCCCTACTTTGGAATCATACATTGATTGGTTAAGCAAGTAGTTAATTGCTGTGCTTATATGTGAAACCTAGCTGGTACTTGTTTGTGGGCATTGATATGAGATTATAATGGCCAATGAGCCGAGTTCATTATAATCCATACACTGGTTCCCGTTTTGCCCTGCCATTGGCCATGGTTTGGGGGGTAGTGAACTGGCTCAAGGGAAGTCCAGTTGCACTATTGGATATGACTTTGTGTCATAGTCCTCTTGTTGTTACTGTGTTTGGTTCCGGAACCGTTTCATCAACGAATGTTGCAGCTTGGATCGAGAAATCCTTCCGAGGATGAAACCTTGGCTCAGTATCCTTCTAAGTGTTATATTATTGCACTTCATTGCTATGTGGATTTATATATCTTCCTTAGAGAGATACATATGTGAAATATATGAATAGTTGTTTAAAGGTCTCTTATGTGTTTCATCTCATTTAGTTGCTCATATAATAACTTATTGAGATTTTCTCACGCCTTCATTTCATTGTTTTCCTAGATCGAGCTGGTGTGAATGTGGAGTAAGTAGGTTAAAGTTAAATTTGGTTTAGTAAGTTAGTAAATTTTTTTTTTTTTATGTCAAACAGGTTTTTTTTTCAAAGTGAAACATTTTGGAAAGTACATTTTGAAAATTTTTCTTAAAAAGACGTCTTTAGTACGTGACTCGACACGTGGCCAAGTAGGTCTACGGGTCGGGGCGCGTCAAACCCAGATGCGTTTTTTGGAAATCCACAGGATAAGCCTAAGTGTGATGTCACCCAATTTTTTGAAAAATCAACGGAGTCGCCACGCCGTTTTTAGTTTAAGGGCCAAAACTTTGAAAAATGCCTAAAATTTAGAGAAAGTGAGTTCGGAGGTCACGTTTTTTTGGTCGTTTTTTTTGGAAATCCACAGGATGGACGTTTTGACGTGCACCCGGAATGCCTCGTATGACGAGTCTTCCTCACTTGAAACATTTTTTTGTGTATATGTGGGTTTTAAAAAGGACTTTCTTAAAAAAGGAGTTTTCTGGAAATAACTGAAATTCTAGGGACGGAGCTGAAAAACAGTTTGAAAACAGTGATTAAACAGAAAATAACAGAAAACTGGAAAGTTGTTTGCATATGACAAAGTCATCCGCGTGGATGAGACTGTAGTGCAGTCTTATCCGCGCGGATGGGCCTGTAGTCTTAATATTTTTTACAGTTTCCAGTTTAGTCACTGTAATTTCCAGAAAGTTAACTGAATTTACAGGACTTAACTGGAAATGTAACTGTAAATAGAAAATGAAGGAATTGTTTGGATTTTTGCCATCCATGTTTTGTCCTCTTTTTCCCTAGACTTTGATTAGTGGTCATAATTGATGAGTCCACTTAACCAAGCCATCCCGAGGTACATTAGGACTTCGAAAATATTTCATTTGCTAGGGACAAGGGGGATTTTGACATGAAAAGTAAGTTGACAAGAGAGTTAGGTCAATATGTATCAACTTTAGAGGAAGGTCTCTAAGGTGGTCATGAGAAGACCATCCTTGAGACCTATACTCAAGTGTATCTTATACATCTTGTGTGATCTAAATTGTGAGTCTAGATGATTTTCATCAAGGGAAAGTGTTCCAAGGTGAGCATCTTAGACATAGGGAGGGGGATTTGCAAGGAAGTAAATAATATGGACCTTTTAAGGTGGTTATCTATGGAGATGGACTCCAAGATGACCATACTTTAGGTCAAGGAAGCAAATACCAAGTGAAAGCAAGTTAATGTAAAAAGGGGACATAGGGAATTTGCATAATGAAAAATATGGACCCTTGTATAGAACCATCCATGGAGATGAACTCCATGGAGATCCTCTTGGATCCTTGGGACAAAGGGGGAAAGGGGAGTCAAACAACATGTAGTAAGTAAGACAACATAATTTAAATATGAAGTAAGTGTATGAATGAGAGAGATATGAGTAGAGAGAGTGAGGGTTTACCAATTATCTTGGGTTTGTGTTTAGGGTTTGAAGGTTTCAAGGGGTTAAGATTAGTTTTGGAGTGGATTTGATGTTGGATTTGGTGTGGAATTTGAGTTTTGAAGGTGTAATGGCTGTTTGGGGATGGATTTTGACAGCATAACAGTAGGTTTCGAATTTTTTGGCCTCTTAAAACTGAGAGAGGAGGGTTGTATTTATAGGTTGGCTAGATAACGATCTTATCCACGTGGATAAGATTGTAGGCACAATCTCATCCGCGCGGATGGGATCGACGGCGTGCCTGGTCCTGTGCAGAAAGCAGTTTTGGCTTTTTGTTAAATGGTCAATATTCTTTTTTATGGGAAATGACAAATTTCCAGCGAGGTATTTGTCCATTTTTTTATTCCTAAGATATCATTCTCATTCAAATTGTCAAAATAATGTCCAAAATGCCCCTAAATCATCTTAAATCATTAATTTGGGCGGACAGAATATTAACGACCCTGATTGGGGCAGTTATGGTCGCCCCTCGACGACGGTACTTCCAGGGGAAGTGGGGTCGTCGACAAAGTGAGGATCCCAATCTGGCAATTTTTTATCGAGATGGGTAAGGAGGTGACCGAAGCGGTCAGATGGCTGGACCCTTAACGAAAGGATTCCTACGTATCCCAAGTGGGAATCAAGCCGATCGTAGTTTAGGTCTTGCGCGGGAAAGGAGTGGTCTAATGAATGGACCTCCCACCGCATTTTTGTTGTCGAAGGTAGACTCGACTAACGGAGGCGTTGCCGAAGACGGAATCGAATAACGGGGGCGTTGTCAAAGATAACTCGACTAACGGAGGCGTTGCCGAAGACAGGCTCGACTAATGGAGGCATTGCCGAAGGTAAACTCGACTAACGGAGGCGTTGCCGAAAATAACTCGACTAACGGAGGCATTGCCGAAGATAAATCGACTAACAGAGGCATTGCCGAGGGTAAATTCGACTAATGGAGGCGTTGCCAAAGATAAACTCAACTAACGGAGGCGTTGCCGAGCGTAAACTCAACTAACCGAGGCGTTGCCGAAAATAACTCGACTAATGGAGGCGTTGTCGAAGATAACTCGACTAACGGAGGCGTTGCCGAGGATAACTCGACTAACGGAGGCGTCGCCGAAGATAACTCGACTAACGGAGGCGTTGCCAGGGTAAACTCGATTAACGGAGGCGTTACCGAAAATATCTCGATTAACGGAGGCGTTGCCGAAGATAACTCGATTAACGGAGGCGTTGCCGAGGGTAAACTCGACTAATGGAGGCGTTGCCGAAAATAAATCGACTAACGGAGGCATTGCCGAGGGTAAACTCGACTATCAGAGGCGGGGACGTTGCCGAAGATAACTCGACTAACGAAGGCATTGTCGAAGATAACTCGACTAACGGAGGCGTTGCCGAAGATAAATCGACTAACGAGGTCTATACATGAGGGAGACTTATTTGAAGGCGTCTATACCTACCTGAGGGAGACTACTTGAAGGCGTCTATACCTAGGGAAGACTATTTGAAGGCGTCAATACCTGGGGAAGACTATTTGAAGGCGTCAATATCTGGGGGAGACTATTTGAAGGCGTCTATACCTGAGGGAGACTATTTGAAGGCATCTATACCTGAGGGAGACTATTTGAAGGTGTCTATACCTAGGGGAGACTATTTGAAGGCGTCTACACCTGAGGGAGACTATTTGAAGGCATCTATACCTAGGGGAGACTATTTGAAGGCGTCTATACCTGAGGGAGAATATTTGATGGCGTCTATACCTGGGGGAGACTGTTTGAAGGCGTCTATACCTGGGGGAGACTATTTGAAGGCGTCTATACCTGGGGGAAACTGTTTAGAGGCGTGTGTACCTGGGGGCGCACTTCATCACCGCAGACTTGCTTGGTTGGAAATACTTTGTCGATTAGCTGGGGAAAAAATTTGGTCTTACGATGACTGTCGGGGAAAAGAGTGACCGTGTCAGTCAAGTGGCTGGACCTTTGGTAGGCTACCTACGTATCCTTAAGAGGAATCAAGTCGGTCGTAGTTCAGAGACTGCTGGGGATGGTCTTCTTTGCTGAGGGCGCACTTTATCACCGCAGACTTTCTAGGTTGCTGAGGACATACTTTGTCGTGTTTCAACACCGTAGACTTGCTAGGTTGCTGAGGACGTACTTTGTCGTTGAAGGGAATCGGGCTCTCGCCAAGTTTTGTTGGAGGAGACGGGCTTACGTTGATTTCGCCTTTGGAATATGGAATTGATGATGCATATGTTTAATTGAAAGCATGGGTAGTAGGAGTATGCAATTTGTTCATGAAAAAACATGGGTAGTTTGCATAAAGTGGGAATAAAGTGGGTACAAATTTGCCGAATTTGGGACGGACTCTTGCATAAGAGATTTTTGTGATGAAAACTCAATTTGTAAAAATAAAGTGGGTACAAATTTACCGAATTTGGGACGGACTCTTGCATAAGAGATTTTTGTGATGAAAACTCAATTTGTAAAAATAAGGTGGGTACAAATTTGCCGAATTTGGGACGGACTCTTGCATAAGAGATTTTTGTGATGAAAACTTGATTTGTAAAAATAAGGTGGGTACAAATTTGCCGAATTTGGGACGGACTCTTGCATACGAGATTTTTGTGATGAAAACTTGATTTGTAAAAATAAGGTGGGTACAAATTTGCCGAATTTGGGACGGACTCTTGCATAAGAGATTTTTGTGAAGAAAACTGTATGCATGCTAAATGGAGAAAAAAAAATGAGTCCGAAAATGGGACGGAGTTTATTTTCTCTTTTCTGTTTGTGTTCGTGTTATGTTTGCCATTTTATTGACATGCTTGTGTTATGTTTACCTGCAGGGGAAATCGGATGTCATCCAAAGCAAGTAGGGCAAGCTCAAAACACGGGGCTCTGTGGAGGCGGTCGCGATAAAATCGATTGAGGGACAGCGGACGATCTCGCGTGCGTATGAAGAATTATCCACAAAATAAAAGTAAGCATAGAGAATTATCTCACCCAACGGCAACGGACGTGGAGAATTATCTCACGAAACAAAAGTAGGTCCTTCGGGTTGTGCTAATGTGCGAAGGGTGATCAACCTAATAGGGACAAGTCCGAAGGTATTTTGACCTGAAGGGGAAGTTTGGTTGAGTGTGCATCTTGCTGGTGATCGTCGACCTTGTAGAAGTTGTTGAACTTGTATTCACCTTGGGACTTCTTGATGCGGAAGGCTTTGGGTTCGAAAAATGCAAGGACCAGGTTTGAAATGAGAGGGTCCTTGTTAAAAAGGCATCTAACACTTGGTAAAAGGGAAACAAAAGGAATGGTATCAATTTGGTAGAGAGGGACTCAAAGGCACTCTGGTCGAGTTGGCAATATCAACAGCGTGATGTGCGGAAGGGATCTTAAAAATCTTCAAACGTGTTGGCTGAGACGATGATCTTTTACAAGTGAATCCTTGTATTAGCTAGGGTAGAGACAAATCAATATGGATGTATGTATAGAACAAAAATGATTCACAATCACTTAGGGTTTTTTCTATTGATTCATGTTTTGCATGCTACATGAGCCCTAGGGAGATTTTTGTGGGGATGCATGTGGTGAGAGGGTTTGTATGTGTTGTGGACTGTTTGGGACAAGCTTTAAGTAGGTAGGGTGATATCCTTTGGTCGCGGACTGAATTGCATGTCGTTGATGAGGTCTTGTTGTAGGTTAGCAGTATCATGCAGACCTCAATTTTGATCTTGGGATGAAGTTGGATTTGAACCCCGGGTCTCGATTGAAATTTCTTGTCAGTCTCGGACATTTGAAGCTGATGCTGACATGCTCTAGAATCAAAAGTACGTTGATATGGATGAACCCTCTTTCGCTTGAGTTAGTTGTGACTTGACATAAATTAGGAGAATGACTTGGTGAAATGCTGATATGAGGAGATTCCCAGTTCTCAACCTCTAATGATGCAGGGAGTTGCCATATACCAAGTTCTAAAGCTGAAACTCCAAGATAATTGTTGAGATGACTAGACCTTTCTTCTAAAGATAGGTGTGACTTGAAAAAGTCCCATTCTGAGGAAATGACATGACGAAAGCCACAGAAGCTTTCTCTTAATGACTTGATGAAGCCCCAGGTTCGACAAAGTGTCACGATAGAGGTCCAATTAATGGTTTGATTGTAAAACTGACATACTGATGAAGCACTGAGCCGATCGATCAACGTGAGGGACTTTGAGGTGAAGTTGATATAACCTCAAATTCGTTGCAGCATTACGTCATGAAGTAAGAAACCCATCTTCGATAACAACTATGCAACTAGAATCCTCCCTTAAAAGGGTGTCTTCCATATGGGAACTGTTAGCCATAGTGGCACTTAGCTTGTTCATGGCTTCAATCATATTCACCCTATGGTTGTTCTTAGGGAAGGGATTGTTGGCTGCGTTGGGTCCTTCGGTTATCTCAAACTTACCCTTTTCGATCAGTTCTCACATCACCCTTTTCAGGAGCATGCAATTATTAGTAATGTGCCCATGATACTAGTGGAAAACACAGTGCTTAGTTGTGTCCAAAGGGATATTGGGATCCCTAGGATGATAGTTGTCCAAAGGTCTGATCAGACCTTCCTTCACAAGTCCCTGAAAGACTTCACTCAGAGGCATTTCGGAGTTTTCAAGCCTTAGACTCCGCGGCTTGGGCACATCGCCTTTCCTTGGCACAAAAGGAGTGGCATTTTTGCAATGCCGGCCCACAAAGTTAATTGCTTCTTTGCCTTTTTGGGCAGGACAGGAGCTAGATCAGAGGGAGAAGCTTGGTACCGGTAAGTAGGAGCAGCGGCTTGCTGTTGGTCAAATTTTAGCCCCAAAACTAACCATTGCACGAAGATCTGGATAGGGGAAGTTATTGAGGGACGTTCTCAGATGAGGCTTCAAGAAGGCTTGGAAAATATCCAACTGTTCTTCATCGGAAGGGGGAATTGCCATCTCACTCATCTTGAGGTTTCAATGCTTGTAAAAGTCCGCAATAGTCTCATCGGGACATCGTACAGTCATCTGTAAGTCTTCCCAGTTTGTTTCCCATTCCAAATTGGCTTTGTACTTCTTGATAAAAGCATTAGTGATCTCTTACCAAGTAGCCCTAGCCTCAGACTTCAATCAGAAGAATCATTTTAGAGTTCCCATCTTTAAGGAGAGACTGGAGTAGTCATCTAACTGCTGATTCGTACGTCCTTTAGGGTGTACGTATCCAAACGGGTCTTAGGACATGCAGTCTCATCAAACAATTCTAGATTGGGCATCACGAACTTGTGAGGTAGAGGCACAATGGTGTTGGGATCTGTGGGTCGGAGAGCGGCCTTCTTCCCTGTCAACTCAGCAACCTGTGCTTTTATTTACTTTAACTGTTCTATGAACCAAACAAGTAGAGAGTCCAATGGCAGAGCCAAGATGGTCGGGCCGGTGGCAGTGGAGAAAGGATTCACCATGGATGGCATAATGGTGGAAGGGATGGCTGAATCTAGGATGTAAGTGTAAACCTAACCTTGGCCTAAGTTGCCCTGAGGGGTATAAGTAAGACCATGAGCATAAGGATTGTGCCCGAAGGCGTGTTGTTGATTCCCTGTTTGCAAGAAGGGTGGAGGCAAATCAGAGGTGACCGGGTAGCTCGGGTTCCCGGGGTGAGACTCATAGGGAAACTTAAATGCGGGTCGTGGCCCTTGGTTGTTGAACTGCATGCCTGGCTGGGGTGATGGTGTATAACCCGGAGGGTACTGTGGATAGGATGAGCTGAATGAGATGGGAATAGATGTTTGCTGTCCCGTGGGGGCGGTCATGAATGGATTTTGTGAGACTTGTACGGTGTCGGGGCTGGCTAACCTGAACTGGGTTGCTATTAAGACGTCCCAAACTGCTGGGGCGGAGAAGTTCCAAACTGATCCATTATTGACTGCCGTCCCAAACCCAACTGAGAAGTCATACCAAGCTTATGTAACTGAGAATCCCCTGACTGGTCTGTACTGAACTGCTTAGGCATACCAAACTGTTGTGACATACCGAGCTGACCCCGACTGCGTTGAGGCACACCATACTGGCCCAAATCGGACTGAAGTCAATTTGTTTCCCCCAAACGACTGTCCCAGACCAAACTGTGAATGTATACCAGACTTAGGCTGAGAGGATGGCTGATTCATAGGCTGAGATGAGTGTGGCCCGGTGGAGGTTCCATGTGAGGAAGGTGGTGGCATTCAGCGGTAGTCTGTCTGGCCAAGAGAGGGATAGGGATCCTCTTCCTCTTCTACCGTGAAAGTCCCATCGGCAATCGTCAAACCAAAATTCCTGACACCTTCCAACAATGATCATCGAAACCTCATTCTGATTGGCACAAGGAGTTTTATGGACTCGGATTCCAATATTAGCCAAAGAATTATGATGAATCATTGGTTCTGGTTAAAATTCCATCCTCAACCTCGGACATCAAAGAACTGCACTTGACAAGCCCATGACCAACATGGCGATCAAATCTCCCTTTGCTTGGCGAAGCCTTGGTCTGAAGAGATGTGTTGGCGAAGTCTTGATTTTGAAGAAGTGACTTGGTAAAGCCTCAGTCTCATGATTGTGAATCTGACATAATTAGTGAGGCTTCAACCTGATAGGCATTGTAAACTGATCCTGAAATGATTCTAAACAAAGACCCAATCAATCTTGTAGCAAAGTGAAGAACCAACGTGGACCCGGCGTGACCAGAGAAGCCCCACTTTAAATAAATGACTTGATGAAATCCCCACCTTAAAGAGTCCAATGCAGCTCTAATGCAAATTGAATTGCCATATAGTAAAAGAGGCAACCCATCCTTCTATATTTACTTTATTATTTTCTTTAGTCAATTAGTCAACAGGAAGAAAATGTAAAACAAAGAAAATTTAGAAATGTATACCTGCAGGGGCATATTTTCAAAAAGTGGGGATGAATCCCCGATTTGTATTATTTGATGGCCTCATTTGATGAAGGTGCAAAAGGACTCGCTTTGGGTTTGACTCTTTCGAGGGAGCATAAGTGTAGAAAGGTTTGTAAAAGTGTATGGAAGCCCCTGTTGATAGAAAATCAGTGTTTAGCTCTATTTTTCCTATAATGTAGAAAAAGAAGACTTGTCAAGACATCTGAAAACATGTTTTATTCAAAAATGATCACAAGATTGCTTAAAACCCTTTATTAATGTTCGGGTTATTCAACCCCTAATCTCGATATGAACAAACATTTTGATAAATCATGAGGAGATAGTCGACCAATAACAAGAATCAAAGTTGGCGAATTGTGAAGAAAGATTGTGTATAGGAGAAGCCATTGAGGAGACCGAATTTATGGAATTTGAATGTGTTTATGACCGGACCATTTCTGGTTGCCTACGTTCCCCTTAATATATAAGGAGCTCAGGTCGCCTTAGTTCGGACTAAACTGTGTTTTGGCTTTGGGAAAAGTGTATGAACATTTGTGGTCCTTTTGGTGAAAAAGACTCGGATGGGAAGTTAGGATGATAAGGTACGGGCCTTGAGATGTTCCTTGACAAGTCGTTTTTGACGGCTTCTTCCGTGATTCCATTGCTTCTAAATCGTCGTATTTCATCGGGGAAGAAAGAATTTGAATATAGCATAAGGGCTTATGATGTGCTTCTGCCTTTGCTATGACCGCTCAATTGTTATCGACAACCTCCATTATTCGAGCTTTAATTTTTCCCATCTGTCAAGCTTCTGATTGGCGGTGCTGGATCCTTGGCCTGGCCTCATCATTTTTTTTTATTTTTTTTTGTGAAGTTCTTGCTTGAACTTTTCTCTCTTTTTTTTTTCTTTTTTTAAGCTCATGCTTGGGCTTTTTTTTTCTCTTTTTTTTTTTTTTTGAAGTTCTAGCTTGACCTTTTCTTTTTTTTTAAGCTCCTGCTTGGGCTTTTTCTCTTTTTTTTTTTTTGAAGCACATGAGGGCGAAGGCAAGCCCCGTCTTGAACTTTCTTGATGCGCAAGAAGGCGAAGGCAAGCCCCTGGGTTGTTGTCGACATGGGGTCAATCTTCCGATGCTGAGTGACCTTTTGTTGTTCCTTGATGTTGCCACCGTCATTGACTTGGTCAAAGTGATGGTGGGGACATGTTTTGGAAAGTGTATGGCTCGAGGAAGGCCTTGGTGAGGTAAGGAAAGTGTATAGGGAGGGCATTAGTTGACTTTTTCACACCAATTAATTAAAATCTTAATCATTTCAAGAGATTATTTGTTGAGCAATGCGAGTGATCATTTAAAATAAAACTATTTCATTAAATATAATGTAGGTGTGCAAATAATGTCTCGAGTCTAGCAAAAAAGAAAAAAAAAGACTCTTTTATAGAAAATTTAAGATTAACTACGATGTCGGAGGAGTACTTGATTGAACGAAGAAAGTACTAGAACCTACGAAGGTTGACTAAAAGATTGTTTTAACATTTTATTTTAATTTAAGGATGGGTAGCCCCTAGTCTAGCTACTCTTTGTTGTTGGACCACGCCTCTACCCTTTAGCATTAGAAGCAAATTCCTCATGAAGCTATGACAGATTATGCTCTCCTTGGGTGACTTCAGGAATTCCTTGCTTACATGCCCTGATGGCCGCCTTATCTGCCATCAGCTTATCATCATCCCATTTCCCCTTGGCATCAGTTGTGAACTTATCGGATGGCGGGAGTTCAAAGCATTTCACCAAATCCGGCTTTGCCGCGGTCACATGCTTGTTGCAGTCAAACCATCCATTCTCAACATTTGTTGCGACTAAATCATCTTGCTTGCTAAGGGAAATGTCAAAGTCTATTGAATTCATAGAGCTTGAATCATAAAACTCAATCATGTTTACACTCGTCTTTTTTTGGGAAATGATCATTGGCAGTGTTGAGATCACTGAGGCGCTCGAGCTTGCCCTCCTTAATTAACCCTCGAATTGCCTTTCTTAAAGATATACAATTGTTTGTTGTATAACCGTGATACTGGTGGAAGGCGCATTACTTACTTCTGTCCATGTTAGCTGCGGGATTCTTTGGCCACTTGTAGTTCTCCATAGGTTTGAGCAGGTCTTCTTTGATCACTTCCTCTAACATTTGGCTTAGAGGTATGTCTAGCTTGTCGAAGCGATGGAAAGGTTGTCTCCCGAAAGAGTCGTTGCTTTGCTGGGCTGTGTTATCGTTGCTTGACTAATGTCCCTGATGGATGTAGTTGACAAAAGTGTCTTTTCCTTTGCTAGGGGCCAATGCAGGGTTGAACGCAGTTGCTGCTCTATATTGATAAGGTGGCTCTATGCTCGGGGCATGCTTTTCCTTTAGGTCATTCTCGAACTGGGAACCCGTATCGACCATGGCTTGGAGATCAAGGCAGAAGCGATGGCTGACTGATGCTCTTACTGATGGCTTCAAACCTGACTGGAAGATTTTCATTTGTTCGTCCTCAGGCAATGACTTCATGATTTCAGAAAGCTTCTGGCTCTGTTCCTTGCAAAGTTCTTCCGTAGTTTCGTCTGCCTTCTGTTCTGCTGCATAACCACATGCGGGTCAATAGAAACCTCCGGACTGCTGGAACCTGTGACCAAAGGACCACTGATGGAGGGAACCCTGATATGGGGTTGGACAAACAGGTTTTGAGAGAACGGAGTATAATTTAGTGGATACTGTGGAAATTGAGGGATTTGAGGCCATGAAGCAGCTGGAACGAATGCAGGCTGTCCGAAGTAATGGGTCACAAATTTTATGTGGGGGAAACCTGGTGAATATTGGACATATTGATAGAAGGAAGTGAACACAGGAGGATTTTGATGGTTATCTGGATTTGTTTGAGAGGGTCCAGCACTGCGCTGGTTGTTTTGAGTGAAAGTGGTAGAATCGACTTCAAACCTTTCTGTTCGGACCGCTTGTGAGGCGCCAGGAGCTGCTTGCCTGTACTATTCTGAGGATGAATACCCGACTGCTGTTGAGGGGTGCTGAACTGACCCATCCCTGACTGCTGCCCTAGACCAAACTGTGGCTGCGGCATTCCAGACTGTTGTTGGGAAGACCCAAAATGATCTTTACCAGACTGCGGAGGCATCCCGACTTGCTGTGGCATTCCAAAGTCACCAAAAGGTTGACGTCGTTGTCTAGGAGGACCATTATAAACATAGCTCGTTCGCATTAGCCCACTAGGGCACTCGAGCTTGCCTTCTTTAAACAGCCCCCAAATTTCCTTTCTCAAAGCTATACAGTTGTCGGTTGTGTGGCCATGATGATTGTGGTAATGGCAGTGCTCGGCTATGTCCAAGTTGGCATTGGGGATTCTAGGCTTGTATTTTTTTATGGGTTCGAGGAGACCTTGCTCTACTAAGTTCTCAAAAACCTTGCTCAATGGTATCTCGAAGTTATCATAGTATTGCCGGTATTGCTGTCTTCGCGGATTACTGGCTCCCGACGTACCATGTTCAGGAACCCGGCTACCGTCACTTATCACTTTTCTGCCTCTATCAGTAGATGGAGCACCATGTGGATTGACAAAAGCACTTGAACTGCTAGTTACCGCAATAAAACTTGCATCAGAGGGTTGGTGAATTTGATAAGGGGACTCACAAGGTCTGGCAGTTGCCGAAGATGAGGATATATGGCTCGTAATGGCTGGATACCAGGGATTAGTAAGTGCGGATCCAAAAGGCTGCTGCAGATATGAGGTTTGAGGCACCGTAAAAGTAGGATTGAAGATTTCTTGACCACACTGAGGAACGTGACTAGAAGGGTAATGTGTATACTGTACTTAATGAGCAGGAGCAGCTTGCGTAACAGCCGGGTGGAGAATTGGATGAGGAGCATTTGACCCTGTTGGACTTCCCAACCGGAGGGGCGGGGTAGAGCTTGGAGGATGTTGTGAATACGGTGAGCCTGATGAGGTGGTGATAAAAGCCTGGTGGCCCATGTGAGCTTGTAGTATCGCAGGGGCAAGTGATCCTTGAGAATTGATGGAAGCAAGTTGACCCCCTCCGATCCATGGAGCCTAAGAAGCGAACTGATCTAAAATGGCTTGTGGAGCTACGTCCGACTGCTGGGCTTGAGAAGTTGCGAACTGACCCATTCCAAGCTGATGACCCGAACCAGACTGAGGCTGTGAAGTAGTGAACTGACACCCCTTCCGAGCTGTGGGGCGAAAGCAAACTGATTCATACCCAGTGGTGAAACCTGAGAGGCATCGGGGGCAGGTTGACCTAGATCAGACTGTTGAGGAGTACCAAGCTGTAGGGGCTGAGAGACAGGCTGAGTTATAGGCCGGGGGATGCTTGGCCCATTAGCAGTCCCAAACGAAAGGGAGCAAGGCATTCGACGGTAGTCGGCATGCCCAGGAAGGGAATTAGCTTCAATCTCCGCATCAACCGTAAAGGTTCCATTAGGGTTGCGAACAATTGCTAGTCCCTGGGTTCTGACAGTTTCCAATAACTGACTGATCTGAGCCTCTTGATGTTGTCTTATCTGTTCCAACATCTGATTCCACTGTTCAGCATTTTGCAGGAGCTCGGGGTGCGGAGTCGTACGTCCCCCACTGTTCTCCTCTGAGCTAGACATTCTAAAACTCTGATGAAGTATCTGATTTCGTAACGACCGAGCTGAACAAACGATGACCCGGGATCCTGATCCAAACTTTACTTACTGTGGAAGGCACAAAAGGGTGCGGTTCAGACTCGGGAAAGCGAAGCAGGTTGGTGTTTGAGCTCAGGGCTCATGTAACATGTGATTATTTGTTCGAGTTTACTTAAAACGCGTTTTCTTAAACCCTATGTGGTTGGAAAAGATTGCTCTTTTCTTTTACTACTCTAAGTCCTGGATCAGTGGGACCCATCACTACCCTTATAGACCCTCAACCTGTAACCTCGAACAAGAGTTCTGTAGGGCAAGTGGGTCCCACCGACCGAAAAGGAAAACGAACCTAAGGTCTGGCGGGTCATGAAGTCTTAACGCGCACTCGATGTAAATTACCGGCAAGGCCAGCATCGAGGGTCAAGATCGAGTCAAAGTGCCTGACGGAAAGCCGACATGACCTTGACTTATAATAGTCCACAAGGGATCTTGACTCGTCGTTGGTTAAGCAGTAATTAACCATGGATTGAGCGTTAATCCTTGATGACTCGGTGTCATAACGGGAGCCGGTGCATAAGCCGTGCGGGTCAAAGTCAAAGTTCGAGCCCCAGTCAAGATCGGGTCAAATCTCATGACGGAAAACTGGCATGACTTCGACCGAGTTAGGTCTGCGGGGGATCCTGACTTGGCACGTTGACTAGGGTTTGACCTACATGGGGCATGCACTAACACAGTCTGACACGGACGGGACCAAAAACCAATCGAGTCTCGGGAAAAAGTGTGTCATGGACAAGTGCAGGGTCGACATGAGGGTAAACCAATGGCTGTTTTGGTCATCCCGTGCTCGCACCGAGAGGCGTAGTAAGGCCTCCCAGACTGCTACTAAGATTTCCCGGGTTAAGGACGTAGTGTGCAGTGTACGGTCAACGTGCGTGTAGTGTGCGGCAGTCTATATTCTTTTGAAAATATATTTTTTTCTTTTGAGAGCATGTAAGCACATAAACACATAAAACTTAAACAGTTAAAGAAATGGATTGGACAGTCAAAATTTTGACTTTCCCGGGACTGTCAAATCGATAGCAAAGCGAAATGGGAAAAAAACACACACACACACCAAAAACAAAAGTTTCAAGTGTTGAGACGGAAGTTTGACCTACAAAAGCTCTTTTTTTTTTTGAAAAAAAACAAGTTTTATTATTTGTTTGAAAAATGAGTTTTTTTTTAAATGATACCAGTACGTAGCATTGTTATACCATAATTTATCTCAGGCTTCAATAATGAAGTGTTTTAACAGGAAAGGTTAATGGTTTCCACCTATATACCGAGTATCATTTTTTTTATTATAAAAAAAAAGCTTATTAGGTCCCCAGCGGAGTCGCCACTGTGATGTCACCCGATTTTTTTGAAAAATCAACGAAGTCGCCACGCCGTTTTTAGTTAAAGGGCCAAAACTTTGAAAAATGCCTAAAATTTAGAGAAAGTGAGTTCGGAGGTCACGTTACACTCCGGGATGGATGTTTTGACGTGCACCCGGAATGCCTCGTATGACAAGTCTTCCTCACTTGAAACTTTTTTTTTGTGTGTGTATGTTTTAAAAAGGACTTTCTTAAAAAAGGAGTTTTCTGGAAATAACTGAAATTCTAGGGACTGAACTGAAAAACAGTTTGAAAACAAAAAATAACAGAAAACTGGAAAGCTATTTGCAGAGGACAAAGTCATCCGCGTGGATTAGACTGTAGTGCAGTCTTATCCGCGCGAATGGGCCTGCAGTCTCAATATTTTTTACAGTTTTTAGTTTAATCACTGTAATTTCCAGAAAGTTAACTAGATTTATAGGACTTAACTGAAAATGTAACTGTAAACAGAAAATGAAGGAATTGTTTGGATTTTTGGCATCCATGTTTTGTCCTCTCTTTCCCTAGACTTTGATTAGTGGTCATAATTGATGAGTCTACTTAACCAAGCCATCCCGGGGGTACATTAGGACTTTGAAAACATTTCATTTGCTAGGGACAAGGGGGATTTTGATATGAAAAGTAAGTTGACAAGAGAGTTAGGTCAAGAAGTATCAATTTTAGATGAAGGTCTCTAAGGTGGTCATGAGAAGACCATCTTTGAGACCTATACTCAAGTGTATCTTATGCATCTTGTGTGACCTAAATTGTGAGTCGAGATGATTTTTATCCAAGGAAAGTGTTCCAAGGTGAGCATCTTAGACATAGGGAGGGGGATTTGCAAGGAAGTAAATAATATGGACCTTTTAAGGTGGTTATCTATGGAGATGGACTCCAAGATGACCATACTTTAGGTCAAGGAAGCAAGTACCAAGTGAGAGCTAATTAATGTGAAAAGGGGACATAGGAAATTTGCATAATGAAAAATATGGACCCTTGTAGAGAACCATCCATGGAGATGAACTCCATGGAGATCATCTTGGATCCTTGGGACAAAGGGGGAAAGGGGAGTCAAACAACAAGTAGTAAGTAAGACTACATAATTTAAATATGGAGTAAGTGTATGGATGAGAGAGATATGAGTAGAGGGAGTGAGGGTTTACCAATTTTCTTGGGTTTGTGTTTAGGGTTTGAAGGTTTCAAGGGGTTAAGAGTAGTTTTGGAGTGGATTTGAGGTTGAATTTGGTGTGGAATTTGAGTTTTGAAGATGTAAATGGCTGTTTGGGGATGGATTTTGACAGCATAACAGTAGGTTTTCGAATTTTTTGGCCTCTTAAAACTGAGAGAGAAGGGCTGTATTTATAGGTTGGCTGGATGACGATCTTATCCGCGTGGATAAGATTGTAGGCACAATCTCATCCGCGCGAATGGGATCGACGGCGTGCCTGGTCCTGTGCAGAAAGCAGTTTTGGCTTTTTGTTAAATGGTCAATATTCTTTTTTATGGGAAATGACAAATTTCCAGCGAGGTATTTGTCCATTTTTTTATTCCTAAGAGGTCCTTTCTCATTCAAATTGTCAAAATAATGTCCAAAATGCCCTTAAATGATCATAAATTATTAATTGGGCTGACGGAACATTAACGACCCAGATTGGGGCACTTACACTAAGGATTGGATCAAAAACATGGAAAAGACTTTTGAAACTTTGACTTGCACACCATAGCAGAAAGTAGTGTTTGCTACTTTTTTTGCTGAAAGGGAGAGCGCATACTTGGTGGGAAGCCGAGCGTAGGGCAGCTACAACGCGTGGAGTGGGTAACTACACATGGGACATGTTTAAGACAGCTTTCAATGAGAAGTACTACCCAGCTAGTGTGTGAAATGCTAAGGTGGCTGAGTTTATGACATTGGAACAAGGGAGTATGACTGTGGACGAGTACTGTGCTAAGTTCACAGAATTGCTGGAGTTTGCTCCGACTTTCTTCGATAATGAGGAACAGAAGGTGAGAAAATTTGAGACAGGCCTTAGTACAGGGTTAAGTACAGAATCACTTCGTTACTACTGCCGACCTATGGGCAAGTATTGGAGAGAGCAAGAGTGGTAGAGAAGGAAGCTAATAGCCATCGCAACAAAAGAGAAGAGAAGAAAAAGTCTGTCGAGAAGGAGACAACTGGATCTAAGGGACATGCCAGAAGCTGGAACTGGGATGGGCATAGCAACAAGAGAAAGGCTACTGATGAGTATCGTGAGAAAGATGGTGGTATAAGTAAGTACCCGAATAAGAGTTTTAATAATCGAAGAGTTGAATTGGAGCTAGTGGATTGTACTAGCCGTTAGCATTGAATGACATTTATTATGTAATGAATTTTGATTAGAGTTGACGTTTGAGATACCCGTATTTTGAAAATTTATTTATGGTTAATGATTATTTATATTGTTGGAGTTTTAGGGTCGTTACAACAATGTTTTTGTTACAAACGTTATGGTTGAGTTAATACAACAACGTTTTACACAGAAATGTTTTAAAAGTGAAATACTACAACGTTTATTTTAAAACGTTGCGGATATGCACAACGTTTTTTCTTAAACGTTGCAGTTTAAAACAACGTTTTGTTTTTAAATGTTGTAATTGAAATGCGCGGTCCAATTAAATTAAGAGAATTGTTATTCACCCCTGCACATTTACTTAATACCCCACAATACAATTTTCAAAAAAAATGTCATTAATTGAAATGACTCTATTACCCTCACTAATGTTATACACCCGCAATTGAAGTTTACTCTCTCCGTCCCACGTAAGTGTGGACCTACTTTTTGGGTGTGGGAATTAAGGAAAAGTAGGAGAGAGAAATAGGTGGAGGAGGTGTTTGTGATTATGAAAAATTAAATAGGAGATAGAATGAGTGGGAGGAATAGTTAGGAGAGATAATGTTGTGAGTGTAAAAGTGAAGTAGGAGAGAGAATGAGTGGGTGGAATAGTGAATACTCTTTGCCATTTTTGACAGTCCACACTGATGCGGGACGTCCCTAAAAGGAAATAAATTCACACTTACGTGGGATGGAGGGAGTATTTTCTTTTAAGGGAGTTAACTGAAATTGGCTGAAGCTCCGCCGCCCACTCATCTTTCCGGCCACCACCACCACTACCACCCATCCCTTGTTGAGCAGCAAAAGTAGGTCATCTCTAGCAGCGTAGCTTTCAACAGGGTGACATCTTGCCATACATACTCATCTATCCGTTGTTTCAAGTGCAACTTCTGTTTCCAGCAGAGGGTGCCATGGCACCAGTCCTGTATCCGGGAAACAAACGACGTTTCCACTTCTTCAAGAAAGTTAGTGCAGACTTTTAATAGCTCTAAGGAAGAGTTGCACCTTGGCTGTGAATGCTCGAATTGCTAGCGGCAAGGCGGTCTTCTTTATGAAGAGAACCATATCAATTGCTTTGAGTTGGACTAATGGTGGTTCTGATTTGAATCCGATGAGATGGGTGGTAGTGGTGGTGGTGGCCGGAAAGATGAGTGGGCGGCGGAGCTTCAGTCAATTTCAGTTAACTCCCTTAAAAGAAAATAAACTTCAATTGCTGGTGTATAACATCAGTGAGGGTGATACAGTCATTTTAATTAATGACATTTTTTTGAAAATTGTATTCCGGGGTATTAAGTAAATGTGCGGGGGTGAATAAAAATTATCTAAATAAAAATATAAATAAAAATAAAAAGAGCAGTTTAATTTGCGATCAAAAAAAAAAAAGAAAGAAAAAGAACAGTTTAATTCCTTCATCGCCAAAAACCCTTCCCCTTTTCTTCGCCAGCTAGTTCCTTCAGCGGCAACTCTCTCTCTCTCGATCGATCTCCATCTTCTTTGCAGGCGACGATTTCTCCTTAGGCGATGACTTCCTTCGAAGGTCTCTCTCTCTCTCTCTCTTTGTCTCTCGTCGTCATCGCCTGTTAAAAATTAGGGCTTAAAATTACCCTCAAAATTAGTCTTTAACTTCTGTATTTCGCACCTTCCCTCTTGATAACTAGGGTTCGTTGAGCTAAGACGTCTTTGGTAAGAGGGTAGAAGGCTGAGTTGAGGATCGTTTGAAATCAAAGAGTACTTTGTTTCAAGAGTAAGTGGTAAGTGATGCTGCCTAAAAAAATAGTAATTTGGGCTTACGAGCCCTCGAATGATAAATGGTTATAAAGGGCCCAACTCGAGATAGGCTCAAGAAGAAAGTCGCGGGAAATATGGTCAAGGGTATCCCGCCGGTTAACGTGTAAGTCGAATAGAGGAGATAATGGCGGCAAAAGTATCCCGCATTAATCAAGTAAGAAGCAGGCCACGAGATTGTGTTATGATAGAGCAGTTGGTAAGCGAGACATCCGGCATGAGATGATATAGCGAGAAATTAATCTTAGTCATATGCGACATAGAGGAAGCGGCATGTAAATATCTGTAATATGAGACCAATTAAACGACGACACGTGGAATGGGAGGTGATGTAACCATACAAAAATGATTCGGCCAATAGGTGTTTTCGGCCCAAAAATCCCAAGAAGGGGAGGGGGTTATATAAAAAAGAATGTTACTGAGAGAAAGGGAGAGGATGAAACGGATGTTTTTGGCTGAGGTTGGGTTTTCAGACTGCTATCTCCACGGCAATGGCCTTCATCTTGGGGGAATTTTGTAAGTTGAATCCCTCTCTCTCTCTCCCACCCCCATTTTCTCTCTATGATATTTTGTGAAATAGAGTTCTTATTCGCACGCCGGAGGGGCTTAAGCCAGAGATGCCCCCGACTTAGTTTTTTTTGGCTGTTTGTGTGCAGATTCATCGGAGAAGAAGGCCGTTTGTCCGCCTAGACTACAACGACGAACACGTTGCTGCTCAACAAAATTTGTGGCAGCTTCAGATGGTTCCGTTGCCGGGACATGAAACCTCTTCTCCATTTCGATAATTTTATGGGTATTTTAGTCGGCAGGCAGAGCAGATCGGAAAACTTCAAGCACCGGAGCAAAATAGATCCGGCGACATCAAGACCGGAGAACCCAGATCGAAGGAGGGGGGCAGATGCAAGGAAGAGACGGAAGTAAAACTTCCATCTATTTTTATGGGGGAGCAGGAGCAGATCTGGGATGAAAAAGCCGGATCAGATCTAGTGATTTTGGAGGAGATCTAGGGACAAGACCGAATTAGATCTGGCGATTTCGGATCGGAGCAAAATAGAGAGGAGGGGGACAGGCATGGCGATGCTAACAAGGAGATCTGGATGTGGCGGCGGCGGTGGCAGAAATATGACGCCGGAAGTTGAAAGCAGAGCCGAAGAGGCCGCGGCGGAGCAAACGCAGCTGTCACTAATGGCGTTGCTGTTGACTGCACTCGGAAAGTCAATGGCCGATTGTCGAGTCGATCATCACCGGGAGTCGTCAGAGTTGGCGGCGGCGGCGATGGAAATTGGGTGACCGACAAATGATCAGCATTCGACTCATGTCACATTTGATCGGTTTCATGGGTTCTTAGGTCTTCCTGTTGAATTTGAAATATTGATATGGTTTTTGTTCCAAATATGACTCAGGTATGGGAAGGATGGAATAGGAAGGAGAAAAAAATCAGGGGGTAGAGGTCAGCATTCAAGAACTCCGATAAGTTCCGTCAGGTCGTTTCTATCCATCTTCGTTATTTTTGCTAAATGATTTTTTATATGATTTCGTTTCCTGACAATATGAATGCATGATTGGAAACTACTATGTTACATAGCAAAGTTATATGTGCTCTACTTGATATGCTATCTTGGTGAAATAGATTGACTTATACTTGTTACTTGCTATTGTGTGTCTTTACAAGAGAAAGTTGGGATTGAAATTATAACATGGATGATTATGCCTCATGTGGATACTATTTGAAAAATATGCTTGTCGAGATGGTTATATCACATTATGCAATAGTATATATTTTTGTATGCTCATCCAAGGAAATTATAAGTTGTGAATAATTACTGTTACTTTTTCATCCATCAAGGTTTGCTCATGAAAAAATCTTCCTGTTTGATCACCAGTAGCAGATAACAGAGGTAATGGTGGTGAAATTTGAATAGAATTGTAAGGACTGGTTTTTTCCTTTCCATAGTCCTATATGGATTCTAACACTACTCTATGCAAGACTGCTATAGTTAATTGATATATTGTAATCAAAGTTGGGCACTTAAGATAATCTGACCCGACAAAGGTGTAATAGTTATGTTTGGGTTGTGAAAAATAATACTCGAAGGATATAGGATATTGAACTTGTGAGTATAAATTCTGATAAATGCTGTGATTTTTGAAATTAGAGATTAATGAAACGAAGTTTATGATCTCTGGTATTTATTCGTGAAATTATTATAAATTTGTTATTAAGAATTTGTGAAAGTGAGTTTATTGGTTGTCTTCTTACTTAAAAAGTATTAAGTGTGATGGATAGGGACATACGACAGCTACGTTAATTTTAGTTAATTAGTAGAATTCGGAAAAATCGAGTGAAATAACCGTAGTGACTCGGGTAAGGGTGGTTTATCATTTTATGAATGGCAAGAAGGGAAAAATCGCTTTTGGTGCTGTGTAAAATTGTTTATCAAAAAAATGTTTAAAATGAATATTATGCGTGATTTTAGTAGAAGCAGAGCAGAATTTGGGTCAATTAGTAAATGATGGTATGCATGCTTTATACATATATAGCATACTTTAGTATGGATTTGCTGATTTTTCAATTATGAGTACATGAGTACATGCATAAGTAAAATTTAATGCCTACTTGAATGATACGTGATATGTATTGAATATGCTTCTTGAAATTATAAAAATGCTTATTGCTAAAGATGAATGTATAATATATTGATATTACTTGCAACATGATTCATGCCAATGTGTAGATTATGTCTGGACATTGTTGTCTAAATTTTGAAAAATTGATAAATTAGTGAATTATACATGTTGCTGAAAGAATGAGTTGAAAAAGATGGGTAACCGAAAGTGGACCAGACAAGTATCCATTTTGTTCTCTTTGTTGTACAATGAAGGATGGTAATCTATCAGCGTGTGCCTTATAAATGGTGAAGGGTTTCCCACTACCCCCCCCCAGGTCATCTTTTTCTATTTCTTTTAATACTTGGTTAATACTTTTGCAAGGCCTCATAATGTTGGATAATATGAAGGCAAGATAGATAACTTAATGCCTTCGTACATGTTACGGTAATCACACATTTATGATAAAGTTATTTGATACAGTTTACCCACAACTTGCTTGTTTGTTGTCTGTTACTAGAAATTGGGTGATTAATAGTGAAACCAAAATTGTTACGGACAGATCTTGAAATTTTCTAAAGTTAACTTGTACAAGTATTGTGACCAAGTTGTAACAATGTGGAGTGTTTAAAGATGATTGTCGCTTGACAAGGTGCTTGACATAAATGGTATGACATTCTAAATAAGTTGGGTGGTTTATGATGATTGCTACTATGATTGTTTGAGTGCTTTATTTAATTTTTATAATATTACTGGGATCGGTAGTCATCAACGAAAGAGTAAAGAATCGATTGGGCATGTTAAGAATTTTAGTGAACCGTAGAAAGTAATTATGGCTTTGGCACTTAGTTTGGATTGGCCCTTTGAGTGTATTGGGAGGTGATGTAACCATACAAAAATGATTCGGCCCATAGGTGTTTTCGGCCCAAAAAGCCCAAGAAGGGGAGGGGGGTTATATAAAAAAGAATGCTACTGAGTGAAAGGGAGAGGATGAAACGGATGTTTTTGGCTGAGGTTGGGTTTTCAGACTGCTATCTCCACGGCAATGGCCTTCATCTTGGGGGAATTTTGTAAGTTGAATCCCTCTCTCTCTCTCCCACCCCCATTTTCTCTCTAAGATATTTTGTGAAATAGAGTTCTTATTCGCACGCCGGAATGGCTTAAGCCGGAGACGCCCCCGGCTTAGTTTTTTTTGTCTGTTTGTGTGCAGATTCATCGGAGAAGAAGGCCGTTTGTCCGCCTAGACTACAACGACGAACACGTTGCTGCTCAACAAAATTTGTGGCAGCTTCAGTAAGTAAATCTTTTCTCTGTTCGTTTAATGTAATTTGTTAGTTGGGAATTTTGAAATTGGTGTGGGTGTGAAATTTGTTGGGTTAAATTAAACCTAAATGGAAAATAATGTCAACTGGTCTCCACTCACGTGGGACGGAGGGAGTATATGTATACATACACACACACATATATATATATATATATATATATATATATATATATATATATATATATATATATATATATATATATATATATATATATATATATATATATATATATATATATATATATATTATCATGTTACCTATAAGTTTAAATGTTTTTTTTCCTAACATATTTTTGGGCTTCTTGTGGTACTGCTATTATGTAACTTGGTTTTCTGAATACAGAGATGTTATATTAGTCTCCTTTGCCCACACCACACGCCTAAAAGAAAAATACAATACTTGAAGATAATAAATTTATTTTAACCTTGCCTCTCAAGCTTATGATGTATGTCTTTTAGCATTCACCCACATAATTGGTTGATTTATGTAGATTCCCCTTTTTGTTGCTTCTATTGAGTTTGATCTTGATTGATCATTGAAAATATGTTCTGCTTGCAAGTTTGGGTTCCCTCTTTTTATTTAATCTGAGTTTATTATTTTTTTATTTTTTTTGCACACATTTTGATTGTGGGGTGGTTTTGAAAAAACACAAGGGTCAACGTGTTAGCCATTCGTGGTAGGGATAGGAAGCCAGGTTTGTGTTACTGGATTGCAGTTAAATAGGTCTGTCGCCATGTTTTCTTTTTTGTTCAAGCAGAAAAGCAAGCCGCTGCTAGAAGCAAGAACATAAGTTGTCCTTGATAAAAACTGTATGATAAATGATTTGGATCGAATTTACAATCCACCAATAATAAAGCTCCAATGAAGGAGTATTTGAAGATATAAAGACATATATTGAGTTTATGTTTTTTAATTTGTTAACTGTGTTCTGCTATATATGGTGTAATGTGTAGATAGTAGATACAAGTAAATACTTGGTACAAACTTAGTGTCATCTGTAAATACATGTCCTACATACTTCAATCAAGTTAATTTGGCAAAGCCCTGTTTAGAACTCCATAAAAACTACAACCTCTGTATCATACTAAAATGAATGTTCAGTTTTGTTTTTGATCAACAATAAAATTGAGCATTTATTTTGGACCGGCGGGAGTAATACATGTCCAGGTGCGAGGGTTGAAGCTAAATTTATTCTTTTCACTTAAATTTCGTCCATTCCTCTTCAAAGTGTGTTCCAGTTGACTTAAGATCAAAGTAAGATTTTTTGAAATTCTATTTTTATTACTCCCTTGTCTTGAAAATATAAATATAGTCTCACTTTGTTTTGGGTTACAACTTAATTTAACTTTGACCAAAAATATATGGAAATTATAACAAAATTCTAAAAATAGTTATTTATAGCGCATCACTAACAATTTTTAGGATTTATTAGAATAATTATTTTTTATCAAAATTCAATCAAGTTGCCCACAAAAATTAAATAAGAATATTATTCCGGAATGAATGGAGTATTATTATATTAATGTATGCTTTTTCGGAGAGATTATTTTAGTGACGGTCTTGGCCTACCTGATTTTATTGCTATATAGCTAATTTCTGTCTATCGCCCCCTTAAAAGTATTTGCAGACCTAATTTTTGTCGTGTCTCTGCAATCCATTACCCCCTATAAGAGAGCTGTAATAATGAAACTCGGGAGAACCAAGAATAACTATGACTAGTAAATTAAGAGCGAAGGACCTGACTATTTTTTTTTTCTTTTCCTTTTTCATCTTGTATTTCTTTTTCCGCTGCCTAATAGAGAGGACAAACTTGCAAGGATTAGAGCTAGCAGAGGACAAGTATACTACTCAGACACAGCTCGATTTCAGGGGATGCTAGCTGAAAGGCCCTTTTTGATATGCAAATGATCAGACAGCTATGGTTTGACTTAGCTGTCAGATATTTGTTGAATTGTGCAGCGGAATAAGTGAGGCTTGAAATAATGAGAGGATGATGAACACAATGAAATAATGCAAGTGTGTGAATGTGTTTGCAGAAAGTAATAACACAGAGAATTTAAAGTGGTTCAGAGTTCACTCCTCCTACATCCACCCCCACTGTCAATTTGACAAGTGAGATCAATTTTATTATAATCTTAATCAACAAGTATTACAAATGATTGATTAGGCAAGTTTCTTGAACTTCCTCTTCCTAATTAGTACAGTCAATTAGGGATACACTTAAAGTACAGTCTTAAGTGTTTTTACAACTTGAAGTACAGTCTCAAGATTTTACAAAACAACTAATACACTCAAAGTACAGTCTTGAGTGTTTACAAAATATTTCTACACCTAAAGTACAGTCTTAGGATTTGGAATTTTGTGAATTAACACACTAGGGTTGTTGTTGTTGAAACAGGGGTTAAGGGTTAAGGTTTTTGGTTTGGGACAGTGTTTGGAGAGTAGGAATTGGTGTGTAGGGTGTGGATTACAGGAGGTGTGTGAGGGTGTAAGGGAAAAGGGTTTGGACTGTGAAAAAGAGTGTTTTTCAAGAGTGGTTTGTGCAGAGGCTGAACTCTTCTATTTATAGCCTTCAATGTAGCCGTTGGAATATGACTGTTGCAGCTTCATTAATGAGTCTTTGACTGGTCTTTGCCCCACTTGTCCACTTGCAGGTCTTCATGAGCTGGATTGAGCTGTAGGCTTCCAGAAGGTCTTCAATGGTCTTCAAAGGTGAACTTGATAGCTGTGAGGATACAGGATCCATCTTGGTTGAGATTTTGGTATCAAAGAATGAGACAGAGTAATGGCTGTCTGAAGGACTGAAGCCATAGCTGTCAGATCATAACAAGGCTTAGCTATCAGAGATGATCTCTAATAAGGATTTAGATGCACTTGATGATCTTGATAGCTTAGAGAGAGATTATGATTCATGTAATTGATTGATTGTAACCATTGTATAAGGTAGAATCATAACTGTCAGACTCACAGCTGTCAGATAAACTGAAAGATGAATATGACAGATTTCCTCTTTTGATATAAACCCTGTTCTATATATATATTCCTTTATCAAAACCAACTAACTAAGACATTGATCAAAGTTAGGTCCTAACAATTTCCCCCTTTTTGGTAAAGGAAGATCTATTTAGAACATGTCTTCACAGTTAATGATAAGAAAGATAATAATGAAAGAAATAATTCAGGGATTCATAGCATTCACAAGTAATCAGAATGAGATTTGAAATACTTGGATTTGATCTCAAGATGAGAGAAGTTCACATATTACATTCATAAATACTGAACCAAACAAAATAGATTGTTTCAACCACAAAAAAAATGTTCCAAAATAATACAATTCAGTCATCAGCCAGTTGATCATAGAACTCTTCTCTTTCTTGCCTTGCTGAAAGGAGCTCATTTCTTTCTTCCTCCAGTTCTCTTCTCATATCTGGCTCCACCCCTCTGTAATAGAACTCATTGTTCCATTCCCAAGTCATCCTCTCATCATATTTGAAGAACTTATCTTCTTTTGCTTTCAGTTGAGCCCTTGTAAGAGGCATCTGATCATTTCTTATTCTCATTGTGCCCCACAAATGCTTCTTCTTGTTCCTTGCTTTCTTGCTTTTCTTGGGCACATGGGATGGATCTGGTTGAGGAACAGGGGACATATGAACTGGGGCTTGAGGAACAGGGGACATATGAGAGGATTGTTGAGGAGGATTGGAAATGGTAGAAGATGGAATTATTATGGGAGAGTCTTGATCTGGGCTTGAAGGATCATCATCATCATCATCACTGTCAGAGTCTGAGGAAAGATCAATAACATTATTGGCTCTGCTTTGGCTGACAGCTATGGATTCTCTGAACTGTTTGATCTCTGGAATAGAGATCAATTTCATGAAGTGAGAGTTCTCATTGGGTGAGTTGAAGATAATGGGATCAAAAGAGATGAAGGGTGAAAGATAGGGCTCAATGCCTGGATTTAGAGTTGGAAGAAAGATCTTGACCTCTTTGCTTATCAAAAGCATAAGAGCACACTTTTTTTCAAACAGATGGAGAAAAAATGATTTTGCAAGCTCAATGCACAAGGTGAAGACTAGACCTTTTGGAATAAAGAGACAGGAATTGAGTGATGGAGAGATAAGTTGGCTGAAGAGAATTTACCAATCAAGAAGTGTGTTGGGAGTGATGAATTTTGGGAAGGATGGGATTTGGTGAACAAAATTGGAGGTTGATGAAGTCCTTGACACTCTCCACTCATCATAGGCAAAGAAAACCAATCCTGCAAGGTTTCTTGCCACCATAATCAGACCATTTCTTGACAGTTCCCAGGATTTTGGATAGGTAAAAGGATTTGCTATTTCTGGGATATGAGTTACATGGGCTAACCTTGTCCTTGCTGCCTTGATGGAAGAGATAGAGAAATCAATGCCACAGCTAAGCATCCAAGGTTATTTCTTGGGAAGATAGGCTTGATTTAGAGTGGGAGGAATGGAATGACTTGGAGGGCTGTCATGACTGTCAAGGATGGGATCACTGTTAGACACATCTTGGCCTTGTCCAGCTAGGATTGGACTATGAGGGGAGGTTTTAACAGTTTCATCTTCTGGGATTGGAGAAATTAGCTTGGAAGGAGCAGAGGCATGGGTTGAAAAAGTTGGGATTGAAACAGAGGATTGACCAAGACCTTGATTAAGGAGATCAGAACTAAATTGAGATTTGAGGAGGTTTAAGGCTGCCCTGACTTCTCCTTTGTTCAACTTTTGTTCAAGAATAGTTACAAGGACTGCCTCATTGTATGGGGTTCCATCAAACACAAGTCCCTTGCATGCATTCATGATTGTTTCTCCCTTTGAGACAAGAATGGGATCAATTTCAATTCCTACCTTTTTAAGACTTTGAATAACCTCAGTTGTCTTATTAAGATTCCCCCTATCAATTTCAACATTTGGGTCAGGTTCATTCACAGGCTCAGTCTCAGGTATAGAAGGGATGGTTTGGATATCTACATCCATAGCTGTCACCTTTGGATTGCTGGATGACTCTCCTGGTCCACTTCTTTTCTTGATAAACCTAGACCTGAGTTCATCTATGGCTATCACTGTCTCATCCTTACTTAGAACATCATCAAGAAATATGAGAGCAGCTTTTTCAGTATCAGGGTTCCCATCCAACTCAATAGCATCAATGGCTCTCAAAATTTTGGTTGACAGTTGAGGTTGAGCAAAGAGGATATTATCATCAGTGTTCCCCCTCAAAGGTTGCTTCTCTAAAGGTTTATTGAGATTGAGGATGGCTTCTATAGCTGACTGATGATCAGAGATAGGTGTGGATGATTTGTCCACTATTGGGCTGACAGTAGTGGATTTTGGAGAAGGGGAAGGGGTATTTATTTTGGTTTTCTTGGCCTTGGGAGCTTTCTTTTCTGGTTTTCTTTTCTTTGGCAAAGATTTAGAGGGAAGGGATAAGGAGGATTGTACCTTGGATCTGGTGACTGCCTGTCTGGTAGGGATAGCTGTCAGAGGTTATTTTCCTTTATGCAGAGTTTTGGACAAGTCAATAGCTGCCTGAAGCTCTTGAGGATCTATGTTAGCATCACCAGCATCAGATTGACCTATGGTGTTATCTCCATGACTGTCAACAGCACCCCTTTCTTCATCATTCTTTCCATGGCTGTCAGAGAAGGTTCTTTCACTGTCAGCTACTTGAACATCCTTGTTTTTGCCTTTATTACCATGAGATACCACAGTCTTCTTTAACAGCCCTGTCTTCTTAACATTGGATTGTACACCCCTCTTTATTCTCCTACTTGTAGCCAATGCTACCAAGTCCTTCCAGTGTTCAATCTTCTTTCTTGTTTCTTCACGCATCTTTTCTTGAGTTTCAGTAAAACTGCTAGTGCTTACATCATCTCCACCTCTCATTATGGCTCCTTTCTTTTGTTTCAATCCAAAAGTTCTGTCATTGAAGCACTTTGTCTCGCGATGCCTTCACAGTTTTCAGCCATTTCTTGTGTAGTGGAGGATTGAGCTTAGGAATCAGGACTTCAAGTATTCCACTCATGAGTCTAAAGTTATTCATCTTTCCTCCTTGTTTCTTGAATTTTAGAGAAGAGGTTGAGGCTGCAAGCTGAAAGTTGTGGAGTAGAACAATGCACCAGTTTGTGTCCTTTGTCATCAGACTCAGCATTTGCTTCCATTCATTTGCTCCCATTTGATCAAATGAAGATTGCTTGCCATCAATGGCTTTGTTGACCACATCCATAAGAGTTGACTTGAAAATATCAGTTTTGTCCTTAACCATTGCCTTGTCCTGTACATTCTTAAAGTCAGGGACTTTAACACCAAGGAATTTCTCATACACAATCTTCAATCTATCTGACCCTCTATCCCATATGTTTTTCACAGCATCTGCTTTGTTTGGGATCCCATAGACTTCACTGACCATTTCTTGAGTAATGGTTATCTCAACATTGTCTATGGTGGCAGTTATTGAATTGTTTTCCTTGTTTCTCTTTCCCACAAGGTAAATCTCTCTGCACAGTTCTTCATAAATTGGAGGTCTGGCTCCCATGAAATCAAGCAATTCATTGACCTCAAGAAGTTCTTTGATGAGTATTCCAACTTCAGAATCATAGAAGCTAGGTTTAATGAAGTAGCTGTGAGCATCTTGGTAAAATGCTTTTGATTCTGCCATGGATGGTTAAAAGAATTAGGGTTGAAGAAATTCGATGGTGGATTAGTGAGGGAAAGAGACGAATTTTAAACAGAGGGTTAATGAAACAGGAGTTTTGGTGATTACGAAAGGAGAGAGACAAATGATGAGTGGAGAGTGGGTTTTAATGAGCATTGGGGGTTTCAAAGTTTAGTAACTGTTCATATGAACAGTGATTTTTACCCTTCCCCACGTTGAAACATTAATTCCTACAAAACACAAGAAGAACATTCTCTTTTTCAAGAAATTTTGCAGGGGAAGAGACGGCTAAGGAAGTGACAATTGTGAGCAATAAACACAATCAAATCACCAAGAAAGTTGCTTTAACCTAGCTGTAAAAAAAAAACTTTGACAGTTAAGTCTAAGTTGAATGATGATGGCTGTCTGAGATAGCTATGGGGAAACTTGACTATAAAACAATGACAATTTTAGAGGAAACTCATTCAGATTGTTTTATAAACACAAATGGGTAGATTTTCCTCAAAGTTTAATCCCAAAAAGATGGCTCAAACAGCAAAACAGTTGGTTTTTGGAAAGAATTGTGAGGATGATTTGAGGGGAGATGAAATGGAGAGAGAGAGAGAGTCCTTCAATGTAGTTGAAAGTTCAGAGGGAGTGAGTGACAGAGGTAAGAACAAGAGAGTGAGAGTAGATCAGGACTATGGTGTCAAGGAGGTAGCTGTCAGAGAGAAAGTTGACAGTAGAGAAGGAGAGGGAATAAGGCTTTTTGGAAAGACTATCAAGGTTGATCAGGGTGAGTCCAGTAAGGAAAAAAGTAAGGTAGAGAGGGTTTATACATTGGGGGAATTGGTTAAGCAAGATAGGGCTCAGACAGCTATGAAGAGGGGCTTAGCTGTCAAGAAGAAGGTTGAGCTTGAGAAGCTGTATACTCCTGTAAGCAGGGATTCACTCTCTCCAGGGGTTGGTTTGTTGGAGGGGAGAGGTGATAACTTTGCTGGAGTGCATGTATCTCCTTCTTCAACAATATCATACCTATTCAACCAGGTTATAGATTGTTTTAGCCCTGTCAAAGTTCCAGCTGTGGAGAGAGAAGAGTCAAGAGCTGGCCAACCATTTTCTGTTGCTGGGAATGGTTCTTATTCTTGAGATTTCAGCTTTGTGACACCAATGGAGGGTTTGCTTCAACCATATGATGCAGTAAAAGAATGGTGGCCCGGAAGAGCAAGTCCTTCTCTTCAATATTCAGTCACATCAATTGATCCTTTCCTGGAGAGGCACCCAGTATGGTTGCAAAGGTATCATCAGACCTTGCAGTCTACTCAGGAGGCTAGGTGTGAAGGAATGAGTGCAGGTGGAGGATCTGGAGAGACTGTGACATTTCCTAAGAATGTCTGACAGCTAAGGTGAAGATTTGAAGAGGAGCTGGTTCTGGAGATTGTTTGGTTTTAAGGAAGTTTTTGTTGAGTGAATGCAGATGAGAGAGAGAGGGATTTCATGGTTTGTTGTATGTTTTTGTTTTTGTTTTTCATGACTTTTGCATAGATAGCTATCAGTGGATGGCTATCAGGAATGTTTTTGAGGGAATAGCTGTCAGGCTTCATTGTGACAGCATTGCTCTGTATGTAATCCTCCTTTTATTTATGAAGAACAACTCTTTATTTTGGCATGTTTATCATTCCAAGCATAGCTCTTAAAAGCTCAAATCTCTTTTCATCCATTGCTTTTGTAAGAATATCAGAGACATTATCCTCAGTACAAACTTTTGCAAGGTTGATATTCCCTTTTTCAACATGGTCTCTGATGAAGTGATGTCTGACCTCAATATGCTTTGTTTTTGAGTGTTGGACAGGGTTTTCTGTCATGGCAATAGTACTTGAGTTGTCACAGAAGATGGGAATGTTGGATAATTCAATCCCAAAGTCTTGAAGTTGACTTTTAAGATAGAGAATTTGAGAACAACACAAGCCTGCAAAGAATATACTCGGCCTCGCTGGTGAGGTGGCTACTGAGGTTTGCTTTTTGCTTGACCATGAAATAATTCTTGATCCAATAAACTGGCATCCACCACTTGTGGATTTTCTATCTAGATTGCATCCAAAGTGATAGTCAGAGTCAGTGAATCCAATTAGAGAGAATGGGGATTCAGTGGGATACCACAAGCCATAATTAGGGGTTCCTTTGAGATATCTCAAAATTCTCTTGACAGCAGAGAGATGAGATTCCTTGGGATTTGCTTGAAATCTAGCACAGAGACAGACACTAAACATAATGTCAGGTCTTGAAGCTGTTACATAAAGGAGAGATCCAATCTAACTTCTGTAAAGTGTTGGATTTACACTTTGACCATCTAGATCAGCATGGAGTTTGGTTGTGGTTGACAAGGGAGTTTTAGCAGGGGAAGCAGTTTGCATGTCAAACTTCTTGATCATATCCCTTGTGTATTTAGCTTGGTTAATGAAGATTCCTTCCTTCATTTGCTTGACTTGAAGGCCCAAGAAGAAAGTGAAATGATTGATTAGGCAAGTTCCTTGAACTTCGTCTTCCTAATTAGTACAGTCAATTAGGGATATACTTAAAGTACAGTCTTAAGTGTTTTTACAACTTGAAGTACAGTCTCAAGATTTTACAAAACAACTAATACACTCAAAGTACAGTCTTGAGTGTTTACAAAATATTTCTACACCTAAAGTACAGTCTTAGGATTTGGAATTTTGTGAATCAACACACTAGGGTTGTTGTTGTTGAAACAGGGGTTAAGGGTTAAGGTTTTTGGTTTGGGACAGTGTTTGGAGAGTAGGAATTGGTGTGTAGGGTGTGGATTACAGGAGGTGTGTGAGGGTGTAAGGGAAAAGGGTTTGGACTATGAAAAAGAGTGTTTTTCAAGAGTGGTTTGTGCAGAGGCTGAACTCTTCTATTTATAGCCTTCAATGTAGCCATTGGAATATGACTGTTGCAGCTTCATTAATGAGTCTTTGACTGGTCTTTGCCCCACTTGTCCACTTGCAGGTCTTCATGAGCTGGATTGAGCTGTAGGCTTCCAGAAGGTCTTCAATGGTCTTCAAAGGTGAACTTGATAGCTGTGAGGATACAGGATCCATCTTGGTTGAGATTTTGGCATCAAAGAATGAGACAGAGTAATGGCTGTCTGAAGGACTGAAGCCATAGCTGTCAGATCATAACAAGGCTTAGCTATCAGAGATGATCTCTAATAAGGATTTAGATGCACTTGATGATCTTGATAGCTTAGAGAGAGATTATGATTCATGTAATTGATTGATTGTAACCATTGTATAAGGTAGAATCATAACTGTCAGACTCACAGCTGTCAGATAAACTGAAAGATGAATATGACAGATTTCGGCCCTTGGTAAATCCTTTGCCAAGGAGACATCTAGATAGGGTATCATACCAAGCTCTTGGTGCTTGTTTAAGCCCATACAGTGCTTTGTCCAATTTGTATACATGATCAGGAAACTTTGGGTGCTCAAATCCAGGGGGTTGAGATACAAAAAACTTTTCATTTAAGACTCCATTCAGAAATGCACTCTTGACATCCATCTGGAATACTTTCATCTTCTTGAATGAAGCATAGGCAAGGAATAGCCTTATAGCTTCAAGTCTTGCAACAGGTGCAAAAGTCTCATCATAGTCAATACCTTCTTCTTGTCTGTATCCTTGAGCAACCAGTCTAGCTCTGTTTCTTACTACAACACCTTCTTCATTCATCTTATTTCTAAAAACCCATCTTGTTCCAATGACAGTTTGGTTTCTTGGTTTAGGAACAAGTTGCCACACTTTGTTCCTTTCAAACTGCTCTAATTCTTCTTCCATGGCTTCTATCCAGTCTGCATCTTGGAGTGCTTCATTTATTTTCTTTGGTTCCACTTGGGATATGAAAGCACTCATGAGAAAAGGAATGTTGTCTGGAACTGGGGTTTTATCAATTTGAAGGCTGATGTAAAGATCTTTATTGGGTGGAATGATGTGAGTAATGGTTGATTCATTATTTGTTTTGGGAGGAGAAGGAGTATTATTGGATGGAGATGGAAGGTGGCTAGTAGATGGATTACATGAAGAATTTGGATGGCTGTCAGCTAAGGGTTGGCTGTCAGCTAAGGAAGATTTTTGAGAGATGTCAGTCAAGGGGTGACCATTTAATTGAGTATTTTTTTCCTCATCAATTGGATTGGTAGTGGAAATGATTGCTGTTGACTTGGTTGGCTGGATTGGTTGATGATGAGAGTGAGATGGTTCATGGCTGTCAGAGGGAAGATGACTGTCTGGCACAAGATAGCTGTCAGATGAATTTCTTGGAACCATGTACGGAAGATTTGATGAATCTTGTTCATGATGGAGAACAGTTGAATCAAGAATGGGAGATGCTTCAGGGTGATTATCTAGGTTTCCCAAACCTTCATCAAAATCACACAATTCAGTTACACTTTGATCATTGTTTTCATGAAAGTCAACATGAATTGATTCTTCCACAACAAGTCTTATTTTGTTGTAAACTCTATAAGCCTTGCTTGTGTTAGAATATCCAAGAAAGATTCCTTCATCACTTTTGGAGTCAAATTTGTCCAAATTGTTCTTGCCATTGTTGTGAATGAAGCATCTACTTTCAAAATTGTGAAAGTAGGAAATGGTAGGGACTTCGTTATTCCATAATTCATATGGAGTCTTCTTATGGAATTTGTTGATTAGAGTCTTGTTTTGAACATACACAGCAGTAATAACAGCTTCACCCCAAAAATATTTTGGGAGATTGTGTTCTGACAGCATTGTTCTTACTGCCTCACAAATTGTCCTGTTCTTCCTTTCAGCAACACCATTTTGTTGGGGAGTTCTTGGGGCTGAAAAATTATGATCTATACCTTTGGAATCACAATATTCTTCTACTCCTGTGTTCTCAAATTCCTTTCCATGATCAGATCTGATCTTGATGATGGATGTCCCTTTTTGATTTTGAATTTTATTGAACAGTTTTGTTAGACAGCTAAGGGTGTCACTTTTGGATTCAAGAAGAATGATCCAAGTGAACCTTGTGTAGTCATCAACCACAACTAGGGAGTATCTTTTTCCTCCTAAAGATCTAGTTCTTATGGGTCCAAAAAGATCCATATGAAGTAGTTCAATAGGTCTTGAGGTGTCCAACATGGTCTTGGGCTTGAATGAAGATCTCTTTTGCTTCCCACATTGGCATGCTTTGCAAAATTTATCCTTCTTGAATGTAATCTTTGGAAGGCCTCTGACTAGATTAGAATTTGCAAGCTTGGAGATGGTTTTATGGTTAAGGTGAGCTAATCTTTTGTGCCATAGCCATGACATATCAGATTGATTGAAAGACAGAAGGCAGTGAGCATTTGAGGATTCCACAATCTCTAAGTTTAAGCAGTAGAGATTCCCTTTTCTTGATCCAAATGTAATGACTTTATTGCTTTTATCTTTAACAAGCACATTTATCCTTAGTGCAAACAACATGATATCCCTTATCACAGATTTGACTAATGCTAATCAAATTGTGTTTGAGACCCTCTACATAAGACACATTTGTAAAAATGATATCTTTTGTAATAAGATTTCCTGATCCTTTGACCTTAGCTTGGGAATTGTCACCAAAGGTTACATTTGGACCATTTTTGGGGATATATTGTTGCAACCAGTCTTTATTGAAGGTCATATGTCTACTACAACCACTATCTAAATACCAGAGTCCTTTCCTAGGTACCTGCAAAACAGAAAGTAAATTTTATGGTACCCTATTTATTCTTTTGGGTCCAAAGGATTAGTTTTTCTTTGGTACCCTAGCTTTGTTCATTGATCCTTTTCTGAAGAACTGGTTTAGGGTATTGTAGTATGACATGATTTGCACCATGTAAGGAGTGAGGACAGTGGATTGGGATGGATTGAAGAAGTGGTTTGGGTTGTTATATTGGGGTTGAAACTGAAAGGCATTTGGATAGGATGATCTGGGGGAGTCATTTTGATTTGCATGACTTCTTCCATTTGAGTATTGCCATTGAGGTTTTTGTTGTTTGGTGTATTTGTGTTTGTTATAGAATCTTTGTTGCCTTGGGGTCCTTTGTTGTTTGGAAGATCTTGGCTGTCTCTCAGGCCTTGGTTGTCTGTCAGGGCTTGGCTGTCTGTCAGGGCTTGGCTGTCTAGCACATTTTTGCATCTTGATTTCTTCCTGTATATTGGCTCCTTTTTGAACCCAAATATACTTGCTTCCTTGAATTTTACTTGGTCCTTCCTTTGACTGACTAGGACCAACCAAGATTTCCTTTGATTTTCCTTTGGTTTGAACAGGATAGGTTTGAGCTTGATAGCTGCCAGAGCTTAGACTTTCTAGAACCATTTTATCAATGGCCCTTTCACCAGTGGGAGGAATGTACATCTTTGGTGTAGAATTGTCAGCACCAATCCATGTTTTGTCACTAGGATGTCTTTGATTGTAGCTAAACAGGGATAATGCTTTGCTTGACTTGTTCCATGAATCAATTTTCTTTTTAAGAGCATCATTTTCAAGATTAATGAGTCTTTGACAATTTTCATGATTACTGGATGTCTCAGCTGTCAGATCCATGTTTTGTTTTTCAAGCATGAAGCATTGATCTCTTAGCCCTTGACATGCTTTCTCAAGCTCAGAATTGGTTTTTGTGAGGGTGTCTATGGTTGAGGATTGGGAAAGGTTCTCATTGACCAGTGAAGCAAAGCTAGTTTTTTGTTTTTTGGTTTGAATTAAAAGAGTGCAGACTAATTGTTTGAAACCATCAATATTTAAAGAGTTAAAATCATGTACCTCTTTTAGTTCATCTGCAGAAGAGCTTCCATTTCTTCCTCATTGTCCGACTCTTCCTCATCTTCGCCTATAAAGCATAGCATGGCCTCCTCTCCTTCATTTTCGTAATCATCACTGGACACATATTCTTCATCACTGAATTTTGATGAATCGCCTATCATAACTTGCTCCTTGTTTTTGTCATTTTTATTTTTGGAGCAATTGAAGCAGCTGCACTTGGAACTGTGAATGATCTCTTTTGAGTAGGTCATCTTCTTAGCTGTCTGATTGTCCCTAGGTTTCCTTGGTTCAGGACAATCAGATGAGTAATATCCTTGCTTTCCTCAGTTGAAACAATCAACTGTTTTCTTGTAGCTATCTTGATGAGCATTGGATGTGGAGGGATTGTAACTTTTTGTCAAAAGATTTCTTTTGAAATTTCATGGCATTTCGATGTACCATGGATATGAGACTTGGAATGTCTTCTTGAGAGATCCGTTTTCATCGGACGTGTTTGGAGCTGATGTTTATCTTTTGAAGGTCATTGTTAACAATGGTCTCAATGTCTTGGTGAGTGATTGGTTTGTGGGCGTTTCTTGAGCGCTAAAGCTAAAGTTTGTGAAATGGTAGGAACCGGTTGAATCTTTATCATACCTTCCAATTCATAAGCTTCAAGCTTTCCAAAATACTGTTCAACCGTCATTGTGCTCCATTCGTATCCTTCTCTAATAGGTAATGCTACCTTTTCATATTCTTGTGGAAGATTGGAATATATCTTGAGGCGTAGATCTTGTTGTTCAAATGTTTTTCCATGGTCACAATAGATCTAACAAGATTTTCAAACCTTGGTTGAGCGACACTCACTTTTTCTCCATGATAGAACTTGAAGTTGTCTAATTGCCTAAGCAAGTTATACAAATTTTGTGTCCCGACACCGGTGTGTTTAGTGAACTTAGTTTGAATGAGAGTCCATGCCGATCCGGCATTTGGTTCCTTAGCAATTTCTTGTGCTAGTGAGTCATTTACACTCTTTTGAAGAATGTTTTTGACTTTTAAGTTTGCACCGATTAATTGCTTTTCGATTCGACCATGTTTCTGGGGATTTGATCCTACTAGGTCCTCCATCGCATCTATTTGAGTTGGGTAGGACACTTCATTCTCTAGAACATACCAGTTCCATATACCGTTTGCATCAAGGTATGTTTTTATTTTTGATGCATAGATCTCAAAAAGATCCACAAATATCAATGTGTGGGATGTCTTTTCATTATTTCTCCTTGGTTGAGGCATGGTGGGTTTGAAGAGGATCCTTCACAAGTTGTTAGACTTTTTGAATATGAAGACAAGCTCGATACCAATTGAAAGGCCCTTGTTGATATGCGCAAATGATCGACAACTATGGTTTGACTTAGCCGTCGATATTTGTTGAATTGTGCAAATGGAATAAGTGAAGCTTGAAATAATGATAGGACAATGAACACAAGGAAATAATGCAAGTGTGTGAATGTGTTTGCAGAAAATAATAACACAGAGAATTTAAAGTGGTTCAGAGTTCACTCCTCCTACATCCACCCCCACTGTCAATCTTGACAAGTGAGATCAATTTTATTATAATCTTAATCAACAAGAATTACAAATGACTGATCAGGCAAGTTCCTTGAACTTCCTCTTCCTAATTAGTACAGTCAACTAGGGATACACTTAAAGTACAGTCTTAAGTGTTTTTACAACTTGAAGTACAGTCTCAAGATTTTACAAAACAACTAATACACTCAAAGTACAGTCTTGAGTGTTTACAAAATATTTCTACACCTAAAGTACAGTCTTAGGATTTGGAATTTTGTGAATTAACACACTAGGGTTGTTGTTGTTGAAACAGGGGTTAAGGGTTAAGGTTTTTAGTTTGGGACAGTGTTTGGAGAGTAGGAATTGGTGTGTAGGGTGTGGATTACAGGAGGTGTGTGAGGGTATAAGGGAAAAGGGTTTGGACTGTGAAAAAGAGTGTTTTTCAAGAGTGGTTTGTGCAGAGGATGAACTCTTCTATTTATAGCCTTCAATGTAGCCGTTGGAATATGACTGTTGCAGCTTCATTAATGAGTCTTGACCCCACTTGTCCACTTGCAGGTCTTCATGAGCTGGATTGAGCTGTAGGCTTCCAGAAGGTCTTCAATGGTCTTCAAAGGTGAACTTGATAGCTGTGAAGATACAGGATCCATCTTGGTTGAGATTTTGGCATCAAAGAATGAGACAGAGTAATGGCTGTCTGAGGGACTGAAGCCATAGCTGTCAGATCATACCAAGGCTTAACTATCAGAGATGATCTCTAACAAGGATTGAGATGCACTTGATGATCTTGATATCTTAGAGGGGGAATATGATTCATGTTATTGATTGATTGTAACCAATGTATAAGGTAGAATCATAACTCTGAACTCACGGTAATCGAGATAAACCTGAAAGATGAATATGATAGATTTCCTCTTTTGATATAAACCCTGTTCTATATATATATTCCTTTATCAAAACCAACTAACTAAGACATTGATCAAAGTTAGGTCCTAACACTCCCTATGCGTAGTATCTACCTTCACTCTAATTCTCTGGAGAAAGATAAGATATCAGAACTTGACAAATAACAATCACTCAGAATTGAAGTAATATAATTTCATTTTATGATCCTTCTTTTTAGCATAAATGTACATGATTTGCTTCTTCTGTTATAAAAGATATATCTAGAAATAATTATATAAAAAGATGAATAAATACCATCATTATTTCCCCATAAGACTGCAAATTTCCGCACGAGCAAATTTGACTATCAAGTCATTACTATTCCGTAATTCACTTGACCGAAGTTCATCGCCAAATGAAAGAGCTCCTAGAACTTCTTCACTTAGAGCCAATTACTTAAGTCCTCTTGATCTGAAACGCACAAAAGAGATTTCAAATACCCCAAGATTCATTGCACATTATATATCTAGAATGGAGAAAATACGAAGGGGCGTTTTTGTGTAGTAGAAGAATGTCCTAAAATATGCTAAATTCTAAGTAAAACGGCCAGTGGTTGCACATTCTTTAAAACACTATGATGATAACCAAATTACCCATTTCAAATCACGATCGTTGCATCTACATTAAGAGCCTAGAAACTTGACATAAAATTAAACAATGCCGTGTTAGCTAATATTTGTACTTTAAAAAAATGTTTTTTTTTAATTAATGAAGGTCTTAAGCTATTACGTAAGTAGTGACACTTGAAAATGTCTTTAGTGGGGATTGAACCCTAACATTTCATATAGAAAGAAATACCGGATGCTGCTTGAGCTAAAGCTCATTGGCAGCTAATATTTGTACTTGTTGTGGGAACAATATGAAATGTATTATGTTAAGATATTGACGAGATTTGTCAATATCCTTTCCATGTTGATAATGTAACTTAGTTAGGCTAATATTCTCTTAACATAATTATAGGGATTTGATAGGATTTGGTAGAGATAGAATTCTTGGTGGTCAAGACTCTCACAATGTATATATTACATGTACACGGCATTTGTAAAGCAAGGAAAATAATTGTTCAAATTTCTCCTTCGCATAACTCACGGTTTCAACTTGGTATCGAGCTGCCGATTCAACCATGACGAACACGAATATTAGTGGTGAAAAGAAATCCATGGATGAGTGGCGCTCACCCTATTTCTGTCGACAAGTGACAACTCGGGGCAAATTATCAACCACGTTCAACTTAAGGGTGATAATTATGAAGAATGGGTTCGTGTTTTTAAGGGATCATTGCGGGCTAAGACGAAGCATGGATTCATTGATGGGATGATCGAGATGCCGAAGGAGGAGAACGAGATCGACCAATGGATGACCGTCAACTCAATGGTGGTTTCATGGATCTTCAATAACATTGAACCATCATTGAGATCCACCGTGACATATATGGACGAGGCAAAGACTTTGTGGGATGATTTGAGGGAGAGATTTTTTGTGGGTAATGGACCATGGACTCAACAAATCAAAGCGGATTTAGCCAATTGTAGGCAAGAGAAGGACGAAAGTGTGGCCATGTATTATGGCCGGATCAAGAAGCCAGGATGATCTTAATGATTTTGAGACATTGCCCATCTGTTCGTGTAATGGATGCAGATGCAATCTCGGAGCCACGCTGACCAAACGGCGTGAGGATGAACGAGTACATCAGTTTGTTATGGGACTAGAAACACAGACATTTGAAAACGTGAAGTCTTCCATCCTGAACACAGAACCGTTGCCTAATGTTAATAAAGCATACTTCATGGTTGTAAGGGAAGAAAGAGTATGCAAAGGCTGGGCGTGCTTGATTATCCGCACCCTGTTAGTTTTGCCGCTCGCATGTTGGAGGAACAACAGGTCACACAAGTGGTCAGACAACTGTCAGCACATATGGTTCAGGGGGGAAAGAAAAGATGGGAACAATATTGTTTGTTCTAACTGTAAAAAGAAAGGACTCAGTATGGAATCGTGCTACAAACTAGTGGGCTACCCAGAATGGTGGGGAGAGCAGCGTATGAGAAACACCAAAGGGAGAAGTGGAGGACAATTCTCTTCAACGGGAAAGGATCAAAGAAGGTTCAACACAAAGGCCAACACAGCACAGCTTGATGATGCAGATCAGGCTCGTGCCTTGGGATTTACAAAGAGAGCTTGAGTGGAGTTACTTCCAGAATTATGTGCAGACACAAGTGCAGTCAACTGGCTGCACAACTGACTGCACAACTGAACATCTGAATGGTAAGATAAATAATGACCCTTAGCTTGTCGATAGTAGGGCCAATCGATACATGACAGGGAACATCTCTCAACTTAAATGTATTCATGATATTGAGGCTAACCATATAGGTTTGCCTAATGGAAAATATGTCGTGGCCACGAAAGAAGGTGACGTTGACATAGGAAAAGGATTGGTTTTGAAAAATGTTATCTATGCTCCGACTTTTAATTTCAATTTACTATTTGTCTCTCAGTTGCTTAATGATTCAAATGCTTTAGTGCACTTTCCTGAAAAATAATGTGTGATACAGGATCGGACCTCGAAGATGCTGATTGGTGCAGGTGAACTGAATGAGGGTTTGTACTATCTGAGAAGATCATCACAAGTTTGCAGTGTCAAGGAATCCGGAAGCTACCAATTGTGGCATCAACGTCTTGGACATCCATCACATCCATCAAATAAATTAGTTGGTTTATTGCCTTTTATTCTTTGTAGTAGCATTAATAAGGATGTGTGTGGGGTTTGTTGTCAAGCTAAACAGAGTAGAGACAAGTTTTTATCAAGTGATAATGACTCTATTAAAATTTTTGATTTAATTCATTGTGACAAATGGGGTGACTATCGTAAGCCTGCTATGAGTGGTGAAAATTATTTTTTGACCATTTTGGATGATTGCTCTCGGGCCGTATGGGTTTATCTAATTCATCACAAGAGTGATGTTCCTCAAATTTTGAAAAACTTCTTTGCCATGGTTGAAAGATAGTTTAATAAGCATGTGAAGAAGCTTAGGAGTGATAATGGCCAGGAGTTTATGTGTTTAACAAAATATTTTCTTGAATATGGTATTGAACATCATACTACTTATATTCGCACGTCACAACAAAATGAGAGGGTTGAGCGTAAACATCGTCACCTCTTGAATGTGTCTCGTGCCTTGATGTTTCAAGCCAAATGGCCTGTAAAGTTTTGGGGTGAGTGTGTTTTGGCTGCCGATTACTTAATAAATCGAACACCCTCGAAACAATTACATGGAAAAAACCCCTATGAAATCATTTTTTGGAAACCACCTTCCTAACAAAATATCAAAGTTTTTAGATCATTGTGTTACGTGCACTATTCTAGGAGGGACAATATTAAGTTTGTCGGTCGTAGTAGAAAATGTATTTTCTTGGGATATCCCTATAGGAAAAATGGATGGTTGGTCTATAATCTTGATGAACACAAGACACTTGTCTCTAGAGATGTTGTTTTTGTTGAGAAAGAGTTTCCTTTTGCTAGCATGAGAACTGGTTCAGAAGAAGCATACACGGATTCAGATATATTTCTTTGTCCAACGTTTGATATGGACACTTGTGAGGAAGACGATATTGGTGTAACTACAAGGGTGCCTGGGCAGTTGATCGAACAAGTGGCTGAACAACAGGCTGAACAACTGGCAATCAATGATATGACTGAGGTTGTGTCTGAACAACTGATCGCACAAGTGGCTGCACAACCAGTTGATCAAGTTATTGAAAATGTTGTTCAGCCGGTAGATGATGAGATTTTGGATCGAGGACAGCGCGTTAGGGTGCCTTCAACTAAGTATTCATCGACATAATATGTGTTAAATGCTAAAGTCAGCCCCCCATCACGTTCATCTTCCCAACAAAAATCTTCAGGTACTCGTTATCCTTTGTCACATTTTGTTAAATGCACTAAAATTTCTTTGGCACATCAATGTTTTTTGGCTACCATTGACTCAGATGTTGAGCCGAAGCATTTTGGTGAAGCGGTCAAATCTTCTAAATGGTGTGAGGCTATGAATAAAGAGCTTGATGATCTTGATCAGAATGGTATATGGGAATTGGTAGATGCTCCTGTTGATAAGAAAGTGATTGGCAACAAATGGGTTTACAAGATTAAGTGCAACGCAGATGGGTCAGTTGAACGATACAATGCCCGGTTGGGGATCTTGGAAAACCTTCGGAGTTGAAGGAGTGGACTTTAAGGAGACTTTTGCACCCACAATAAAGATGGTTACGACGAAGTTTTTCTCTCTATTGTTGCAGTTCAAGGGTAGGAGCTTCATCAAATGGACGATCCACAACGCTTTTCTACATGGGGATCTAAGTGAGGATGTGTATATGAAGGTTCCAATGGGACATCGAGCTTCATCCTCAGGCAAAGTTTGCAAACTGAAGAAATCATTATATGGCTTACGACAAGCTCCTCGTTGTTGGTTTGCAAAGCTTTCCGTGGCACTAAAGAAGTACGGGTTTACTCAATCATGTTCAGATTACTCTCTCTTTTCTCTTCAGACTTCCGCTGCTGAAATTCATGTGCTTGTGTATGTTGATGACTTGGTTATAGGAGGCAATGATTCGATTTGCAATTTGTCGTTTCAAAGCCTATCTCAGTCGTTGCTTTCATATGAAAGTATTCCCTTAACATTCTTTCAGAAACTGGGCTTCTTGGTGCTCGCCCAGCAACTACTCCTATGGAGCAAAACCATCGGTTGGCTCTTACTGAAGATGATGATTTACGTGACCCTGAGGCTTATCGGCGTCTTGTAGGACGTCTTATATATCTCACCATCACACGTCCGGAACTTTCATATAGTGTGCACATTCTGGCACAGTTTATGACCAGCCCTAAGATAGCTCATTGGCATGCTGCTTTGCGTGTTGTACGATATCTTAAAGGTCATCCCGGCCAAGACATTCTTCTTCGTGCTACTTCTAATCTACAACTTCATGCTTATTGCGACTCGGATTGGGCTAGTTGCCCGCTTACTCGTCGCTCTCTTACTGCCTATTTTGTGTTCCTCGGTGATTCTCCAATATCTTGGAAGACCATGGCTAATGCTACAATGCTACATGTGAGCTCAAATGGCTTCGTAGTCTGCTTGGTTCCTTTGGCATTCTTCATAAAACTCCTTTGACTCTTCTATGTGATAGTTAGTCAGCTTTACATATGGCTCAAAATCCTGTCCATCATGAACGTACATAGCATATTGAAGTTGACTGCCACCTTGTGTGTGATGCTGTTCAGACAGGTGTCATCACAACTCGCAAGGTTCACACTTCCACTCAACTGGTTGATGTTCTCATGAAAGCTTTAAATGGTCGTCAGTATCAGATTTTACTCGGCATGAGTTGTCTTGGAGTATTGTTGTTCATAATAATTGGTGGGCAAGACTCTCACATTGTATATATATATATATATTACATGTACACGACATTTGTAAAAGCAAGGAAAATAATTTGTTCAAATTTCTCCTTCACATAACTCACGGTTTCAACTTATTATTTCAAAAGTTCACTTATTATTGACACAATCTAATATTAAGGAAGTAAATGGTTCTTACATCAAAAGAACTTTCACGATTTCTTTAGCTCCATCAGATGACATTGCTATCAGAAGCAAAATATGCTTCAACAAATCAGCTGGTAGTTGCATGAGTTGTCTTGGAGTATTGTTGTTCATAATTGCTGCAAAAGAAATAAGGATTTGGTTCAAGGTGACGATGTAATAATTCACGCAAATATCTAATGGTTGGGGGGTAATATGCGACTTGGTGACAAATGCCAATGACTACTCCAGGAAATTACTTGAGAGCCGTGGTAATGCATGCTTTAGGTGAATAAAAAATAATATAAAAGGAAATCATAGTAGGATTTATGCCATGTCAAATTAAAGATATTTAGTTGTTTCACATCTATGTAAATATCAATAAATTATTACCAAGGATCATAAAAAAGGTATTTAAACTACTTCAATGATAGAACAAAGCAAAGCAAACACACCTCGTGCGAGAAAATAGATCATTTACCGGACAAGAGGTAACGAACTTCTACAACTAAGTCTAAATCAAAGCGACTAAAGTTTTATGTATAAGGCCTATATGAGAACTATTGTCAGGACCAGAGCCCGAAGCCCGACCCGCTACGCAGCAGAAACCACACACTAGCCCACTAAGCATCTGCTCATTTGGGTTAACCACAGCCCATCACATGCCTCCAAAAGTTCAATTGATGATTTGATGCTTAGTATTAGTGTATGGCCCTTCTATATATCATACTAAATTTCCACATATTTTCGATGTGTGATGGGGGATATCACAACTATCCCCTTGTAATAATTAAGTCTACGACTTATCTTGTTAATATGCATGCATTAAAAGTGTGCTTTTTATAGTTGCTCATCGTGATTTTAAAACCAAGTGAAACTAAAAATTATTTGAATTCTAATTAGCCAAAGAAGAGATACTTAGCTAGGCCAGGATGCTGCAGACAAAAGAAAGGAAAATTGTAATTGATAAAAAATTCACATCTCATATTCGAGCTAAAAGAAATAAATTAAAAGCTCATTGATAAAAGCAAATATTTCCTTTGTCTTCTTCTTCTTTTATATTAATTTTCTGTATAGTATTGTGTTGTAAACCAAGCAAATATACCCTTCTTAAAAAAATCAACCAATTAAAATCTTGAAATCTAGTAATAGAGATCTACAAAAATCTTAGTTGCATGGACGAAATAAAAAGGATCGGATTGGGCTCTCAAGTTAAGTATTTTATTTAATATTAAAAGGGAAAGTACAAACAGAAAAAAAAAAAAGCTCCTTTTTCAAGCATGCAGGCCGCAGTTTTTGCAAATGATCCAAACCAAAATCATTCCAGAAATAGAAGTGAAACTGGATATGGTGATCGATATCCAGATTGAGTTGGAAAAAAATCAACTTAATTTTCAATTTACAAGAATTAATTCTATCTCAGTTTTCTTTCTTTGTTTTCCCCTCTTTTCATGGGGGTTCAAATAATTACAATCTTCCTGATTAGAATGAGATGTACATTTGCAGCAAGCTGATACAAGTCTATAAGAATCTGCCAGATCATTTCCTATGTGTTAATGTGTGTGTGTGTGCACGCGCAAAATGAGAGAGAGAGAGAGAGAGAGAGAGAGAGAGAGGGAGGAAGATACCTGAGTTGATAGCTTAAGGAGAAATGAGCTTTGAGAAAGAGATTAAACCCTAATTGGATGTCTTTCCCTTTTATTCACTTCCAGCTTTGCCAGCTGTCACCTCCTCCATTTTTATTACAGATTTCAAATGCATTCCAAAATATTAAGACATGAGACAAATAAAATGGGTCAGCTTCAGGCGGTTAGGTTTGTTTGTTCTATTTACTGCTTAGTTGGGCTAAAGCCTGATTTAGTGAAATATAGCCCATCAGTTTATTGATTTTATATTTCTCCATGTGATGCCGGAGGCTAGAGCTTACAGACCGAACGAAAGAACAAGAATCAATATATGAAAGCCTAAGCTTTTCTCTAATTCATAAAATCAAAAACTAAGTTTTTCAAACCCTAAAACATTTATAAATACTCTAATGAAACCCTAAAACAACCTTCAAAGGAAAAGACTAAAATACCCTAAACTAATTATTCATAAAACCCTAGAACCAGCAAAACAACTAAGGCATGTATCTGATTTCTGCCGCATAGCACGGCCGAGCACTTAATCTTGCACGGCCACTCCACCATTCTGCACGGGCATGCCACTTCCAACGCGCAGCCGTGCAACCACTGGTTCGCGAAAATTCTGTTGTTGTTGATCTGCATCATCCTCCCCTCTTTCTAAAAGACTCGACCGCGAGTCGATATCCTTGATAGGATGACCACGATAACCCGAAAACTCCGAAACACCGAAGGTTGTGGAGACATTGGAATGGCTTTAAACACGTCTTTCAAGATGAACTCCATCTTCAAAAGTAACTTTATGTCATTGACGAACTTTAAACTTTATTGCCTTCGTAACAGTATCCATCCAATCATTCCATTGAGTTGAGACAAAATACTCAATAATGAATTTACGAAGAATCCACAAAATAGAAGAACGGGGGGTATAAGTGTCAAACGGATCTTCGTACTGACGATCAAAGTTGACAGCTTCAAACTTCCACATCAATTGATTTTGTGAAAATTCAAGATCAATTGTTTTAACACGAATAGGATCGGATGTCATCACTTGAAAAATTTCACAATGACACTCATCAAATATAGGTGGTTTTGATCAATCGACAAGATCTTCTGGACTTGAAGATTCAAAAAAAAACCCTCTGTATACTCTATATCCTCAGAAGAAGTATCTGAATCTGAACCCAAATTCGGTGGAGCCTCCACGTGTGCCATGCAGTTCTAGAGTACCTGAATCTGTCTTCGCATCTCGTCCATCTCGATATCACGCAGGTCTCGTTCGCGATGATGGCCATCTTCCTGGGCATCCGCTGCACGGCCCCTACCTCGACCACCTCATCCAACACGACCACCGCGTCCTCGTTCGGCCATTGATATTCGTCCAGGAAACTGATACCAAATGATGTCGGAGGCTAGAGATTATACACCGAACGAAAGACACAAGAATCAATATATGAAAGCCTAAGCTTTTCTCTAATTCATAAAATCAAAAACTAAGTTTTCCAAACCCTAAAACAACTATAAATACTCTAATGAAACCCTAAAACAACTTTCAAAGGAAAAGACTAAAATACCCTAAACTAATTATTCATAAAACCCTAGAACCAGCAAAACAACTGAGGCCCGTATCTGATTTCAGCCGCATAGCATGGCCGAGCACTTAATCTTGCACGGCGCTCTACAATTCTACACGGGCGTGCCACTTCCAACGCGCGGCCGTGCAACCACTTGTTCACCAAAATTTTGTTGTTGTCGATCTGCATCACCATATATTATTCTTTTAAACAATAATAGAGATGTGTATAAATGAAAAATCAATAAAATAACTTGCAGATTTGGTTGAGATTTACAAAAAAAAAAAATGGATAGATGATACCAGAAAATCCAAGAAGGAAAAATAGGAAATTCTAGTTAAGACGACGAATATTGTAATAGATGAAGATATTCCCTTTTAGAAGCCACTTAATTAAAACTGCAATGTTGTCAAAGAGCTCTTGCTCAAGTGGCATCAAATGTCCCTTTTAATACGAGAGGTCAGGGGTTTGAACTCCACCAAATGCAATTTTTAGCACTTTGAAGTGCAACTCTTGTAATAGATTAAGTCATTAATTAATAAAATATCCAATTAAAAAAATAAAATTTCAACGTCCTCACACTAAACCACTGTAGACACCCGATTTTTCACCTTTTACTCATCCAATACTATCGGCAAGCGAATTTTGGGAAACCTACACATGCCTCTATGTGGGAACACTAAAACTTTCAACTGATGTTAGAACCCTAAAATTGCCAATAGGTATTGAAAGGCCCTTTGTTGATATGCAGATGATCAGACAGCTATTGTTTGGCTTAGCTGTCAGATGATTGTTGAATTGTGCAGCAGAATAAGAGAAGCTTGAAATCATGATAGGACAAAGAACACAAAGAAATAATGCAAGTGTGTGAATGTGATTGCAGAAATGTAATAACACAGAGAATTTAAAGTGGTTCAGAGTTCACTCCTCCTACATCCACCCTCACTATCAATCTTGACAAGTGAGATCAATTTTATTATAATCTTTAATCAACAAAAATTACAAATGATTGATTTAGGCAAGTTCCTTGAACTTCCTCTTCCTAATTAGCAAGGTTCTAAAAAGCGCTAGGCGGATGCTAGGCGGCGGAGTCGGGCCTAGCGCCTAGGCGGGGACTAGTCGGGATTAGTCGGGATTAGTCAGAACCTAGGCGAGACATAGAATTAGGCGTTGGAGAGGGGCCTAGCGCCTAGGCGGGGCCTAGGCGCCCTTAGGCGGGGTCTTTTAGAACAGAGCTAATTAGTACAGTCAACTAGGGAAACACTTAAAGTACAGTCTTAAGTGTTTTTACAACTTGAAGTACAGTGTCAAGATTTTACAAAACAACTAGTACACTCAAAGTGCAGTCTTGAGTGTTTACAAACTAATTCTACACCTAAAGTACAGTCTTAGGATTTTGGAATTGGTGTGTAGGGTGTGGATTACAGGAGGTGTGTGAGGGTATAAGGGAAAAGGGTTTGGACTGTGAAAAAGAGTGTTTTTCAAGAGTGGTTTGTGCAGAGGATGAACTCTTCTATTTATAGCCTTCAATGTAGCCGTTGGAATATGATTGTTGCAGCTTCATTAATGAGTCTTGACCCCACTTGTCCACTTGCAGGTCTTCATGAGCTGGATTGAGCTGTAGGCTTCCAGAAGGTCTTCAATGGTCTTCAAAGGTGAACTTGATAGCTGTGAAGATACAGGATCCATCTTGGTTGAGATTTTGGCATCAAAGAATGAGACAGAGTAATGGCTGTCTGAGGGACTGAAGCCATAGCTGTCAGATCATACCAAGGCTTAACTATCAGAGATAGGGCTGTAATTTCGGGCGGGTACCCGTCGGGTCAACTCGACCCGACTCGAATTAAACCCGGATCGACTCGGTTCCTTCCAAAACTCGGGTCGAGTTCGTCTCACATAACAGGGCCGGTTTTTGGGTCGAGTCGGGTCGGGTATACCCGGGTACTCGTAAGAGCCGTTCGCCGGGTAACCAAAAACCCGGATCCGGATGAAATTTTTGACCCGCGTGCGTGAAAAATTGAAAATCAGAAAATGAAATCAAATCCATATTACGACTTCTGTTTCCCTCCCCCGAAATCAAAATCAAAATCCGAGTTCTAACCTAAACCCTACGAGCTACGAGTCGCCGCCGCACTTGCTTCGTCGCCGACGCCGTCGTTCACCTCTTCATCGCCGTCGATCACTGCTCACTTGCTTCGTCGTTGTTGGTAAGTCTCTCCCGCAAACCCTAATCGTTTTTTCGACTTTGATATACGAATGAGGTTGAAGTCGCCTTTGGCTAGCTCCACAGCTTCTCCTTCGTCCATTTAATTGAAGTCGCCGTCGTTCTTAGTTGTTTTTTTGTTGATGAAATTGAAAGGGATATAAAGAAAGTTGATTTTTGCTGCTTCTCAGTTCATGTTCATGTTCAGTGGATTATATCTATGCTTTTTATTGTTGTTGCTTGATTTTTTTTAAGTTTGGACTTCCATTCCAACCTGTTATTGAGATAATTTGTTTCTATAAATTTAAGGTTGCAACTAGCTTCAGATATGAAAAGATATGACAGATTATTGCTGCTTCTCAGTTCATGTTCCGGTGGATTATATCTATGCTTTTTATTGTTGTTGCTTGATTTTTTTTTTAAGTTTGGACTTCGTCCAACCGTTATTGAGATAATTTGTTTCTATAAATTTAAGGTTGCAACTAGCTTCGTATATGAAAAGAAATTGTTAAAAGAAATTGTGCCATTCTAAACTTGTGCCAAAAATTTCTGAGTTAATCATGGTAGTTCTGTTACTTTTTGGTTCATGCTCTATATGTTAATCTGTTTGATTTCGTTTACTTTGCAGATTGATCATGTCATTCCATCAATCGTCTACTAGGCCTTGTAGAGACACCATTTATACCGACAATGTATTGCCGGAATTGGGAGAGGAAGATTTGGGTGATGATGACGATAATGGGGACGATGAGACTATTGAAGTTGACAAAATCCGTAAAAGGAAAGCTAATGACCCTAGTACGGAAGATGCACAAGCTTTTAAGAAAAAAGAAAAAGAGAAGACAAGTGATGTGTGGAAGTATATGGATTTGTATCCAGATGATCCTAAGACCGGGAATAAGCAAGCTAAATGCAAGCTTTGTTCAGGTGAGCATCTGAAAAAAATGTGTGAAAAGAGTTATTTACTTGATCTGTTGAGCATCTGTTGATTACTTTTTTTTGTATTATTTCAGGTGTGTATTCAAGGGGGAAGACATCTTCAACATCTGCATTGAATAGACATTTGAAGTCTTGCAAATTAAAGAATGGGAAGCAGTTGCAGAAACAATTAGCTTTTATGTCAAGTATTGACAATTCTGGCCGAGAGGGTGAAGAAGTAAGTGAACAACTCACTTCTTTTCAATATGACCACTCAAAGATGAGAGAAAAAATAGCACACTACATTCTAATAAATGAGTTACCTTTCATGCATGTCGAGTCATTTATGTTTAATGAAATAATGAGGACTGCGACTCCTTTTTGGAAGAAGATAAGTCGGACATCTGCAAAGTCAGATTGCTTTAGGTGTTATGAATTGGAAAAAGCAAAATTGAAAGAGATTTTAAAGGGTGTGGGCAAAGTAAACATTACAACAGATATGTGGACATCTTCAAATCAAAAACTTGGGTATATGGTTGTAACTGGACATTGGATAGATAGGAATTGGAAGTTAAATATGCGAGTCCTTAACTTCTTTAATGTTCCTCCTCCTCATAGTGGGCTTGTCATTGCAGAGGCACTTTCTACTGCATTTGTAGAATGGGGAATTGAGAAAAAAATTGGAACAATCACAGTGGACAATGCTAAAGCAAATGATGTAGCACTAAGAACTCTAAGGGAAAATTACATGATGATTAGAAAACATTTACCTATTGACGGGAGACTTTTACATGTGCGATGTTGTGCACATATCCTCAATCTCTTGGTGCAAGATGGACTTAAGCCAATTGAGTCTATTATTGATACTATAAGAGATGGGGTTAAATATGTTGCTGGTTCAGAGGGTCGACGGAATCAATTTGGTCTATTTGCTACTCAATTTAGAATTCCTGTTCGAAAACTTGTTCTTGATGTCCCAACACGTTGGAATTCAACTTACAATATGTTAAAAGTTGCTTGTATTTTTAAGGAAGTGTTTCGTCGTTTTGGTAATTGGGATAAGGGGTTTGAGTATGTTCCAACTAATGAAGATTGGGAAAAGGTTAGCAATGTATGTGAGTTTTTGGAGGTCTTTAATGATGTCACACATGTCGTATCGGGTTCTCAATACCCAACAGCAAATTTATTTCTATCCGAGGTTTATAGAGTGAAAGAATTGCTTGATTTGAAATGTGTGGACAGAAAATTGTATATTAGGGATATGGCTATCCCAATGAAGGAGAAGTTTGACAAATATTGGTCACAATGTAATTTGGTTATGTCAATAGGTTCGGTGTTAGACCCAAGGTTCAAGTTGATTCTTTTAGACTTTTGTTTTCCAATTATCTACGGAGAAGAGGGGAAGAAAAATACGGATATTGTTAAAGAAGCGTTAAGGGATTTGTTTCAAGAATACGTTGATGAGCAAGTCGGAATCAATGAAAATGAAAACAATGGAAAAGGGTTATCTAATATGGAGTCATCATCAAGCAATAGTAGTTCGAGGAGTAGACAAACAAGTTTATCGGGTATGCCTGTTCTTGGGGAATTTCCAAATATGGTCAGTTTTTGAGCCAAACAGATACGATTGTTAAGCCTGCAAAATCAGAATTAGATTCATATTTGGATGAAAATGTTCTTCCTGTTGTCGGAGGTCCATTTGATGCATTAGAATGGTGGAAAGCAAATCGAGGAAAGTATCCGTGTTGTCGATGATGGCTGATGTGTTAGCTATTCCAATCACAACCGTTGCGTCGAATCAACTTTTAGTGCTTTGGTGGTAGAGTCATTGAGCCTCATAGGGCATGCTTGAAACCTAAAACAGTGGAAATGTTGTTGTGTGTGGAGCTGATTGGGCGCGTGAACTCTATGGCCTTAAGAAGATGTCACAGGTACATATTGATTATTTAGATTTTAGACCTATAAATACATATTATCATTAGTATAATACATTTTATTACTTTAATTTCTTTTTTCTACTTATGTTAACTTAAATAGAAGGATAAGCATACATTAAAGGAAGTGGAGATTGACTTGAACATTCGATAAGGAAGGTATGTTAGAATTTTTAAATTATATTTGTATGTTAATTGTAATTTTCATATGTGTAATATATCACTTTTTTTTGTCTTTTTCTTTTTTTCAGCAAGTGGCTCGATCCATAACTAATGATGTGTATTTGGGATTGGTATGATCAATCTCATCTCTTTTGAGGTATTTTAGCTTATTTGTCTTTCCCAAGTCCTGTTTGAGTTTGGTTTGGTGTAAATTTTTAGTTGAAAATTGGATAAATACCCAATTTTAGATAACTTTAGCCTAATTTTTTATGTTTGTTTTATGTTTTTTTTTTGTAGTCTTAAACAAGTAAAGAAGGAGGAGCAGGAAGGAGAAAGATTTTGGTTTTTTTGTTACAAAAGTTTACTTTTGTTATTACTCTATTTCTGTTATTCCCTTACTTTATTTCCTTAATTCCTTTGGAGTTTGAATTGTAATGTTAAATTGTAACAAAGTTAGTAGTTACAAAGTTACAAAGTCGTGGTTTACTGGTTTTGAAACAAAAAAAATGAAAAATGTTACCGTTATTTATTGACTTATTGAGTTATTGTTGTTGCCAATTCCACTTTGGGCGTCCAATGCATTTCCGTGTCATTTGTGCGTCCGCTGTAGCCTTGCTTGGTTTTACCCGACTCGACCCGGTAGAACCCGACTCGACCCGGGCTCATTTAACTCGGCAAGGCAGATTCGAGTCGGGCCCGGGTACCCGTCGAACCCAAATCCACCTACCCGAGTCGAACTCGGCAAGACTTATTCTAACTCGACTCGACCCGTCAAAACTCGACTCGTTTTTTCTTCATTTTTGACTCGACTCGAACTCGGCTATACCCGACTCGAATCCGGCCCGTTTGCAGCTCTAATCAGAGATGATCTCTAACAAGGATTGAGATGCACTTGATGATCTTGATATCTTAGAGGGGGAATATGATTCATGTTATTGAATTATTGTAACCAATGTATAAGGTAGAATCATAACTGTCAGACTCACAGCTGTCAGATAAACTGAAAGATGAATATGATAGATTTCCTCTTTTGATATAAACCCTGTTCTATATATATATTCCTTTATCAAAACCAACTAACTAAGACATTGATCAAAGTTAGGTCCTAACACTCCCTATGCGTAGTATCTACCTTCACTCTAATTCTCTGGAGAAAGATAAGATATCAGAACTTGACAAATAACAATCACTCAGAATTGAAGTAATATAATTTCATTTTATGATCCTTCTTTTTAGCATAAATGTACATGATTTGCTTCTTCTGTTATAAAAGATATATCTAGAAATAATTATATAAAAAGATGAATAAATACCATCATTATTTCCCCATAAGACTGCAAATTTCCTGCACGAGCAAATTTGACTATCAAGTCATTACTATTCCAGAATTCACTTGACTGAAGTTCATCGCCAAATGAAAGAGCTCCTAGAACTTCTTCACTTAGAGCCAATTCCTTAAGTCCTCTTGATCTGAAACGCACAAAAGAGATTTCAAATACCCCAAGATTCATTGCACATTATATATCTAGAATGGAGAAAATACGAAGGGGCTTTTTTGTGTAGTAGAAGAATGTCCTAAAATATGCTAAATTCTAAGTAAAACAGCCCAGGGTTGCACATTCTTTAAAACACTATGATGATAACCAAATTACCCATTTCAAATCCCTGATCGTTGCATCTACATTAAGAGCCTAGAAACTTGACATAAAATTAAACAATGCTGTGTTAGCTAATATTTGTACTTTAAAAAAATGTTTTTTTTTAATTAATGAAGGTCTTAAGCTATTACAGAAGTAGTGACACTTGAAAATGTCTTTAGTGGGGATTGAACCCTAACATTTCATATAGAAAGAAATACCGGATGCTGCTTGAGCTAAAGCTCATTGGCAGCTAATATTTGTACTTGTTGTGGGAACAATATGAAATGTATTATGTTAAGATATTGACGAGATTTGTCAATATCCTTTCCATGTTGATAATGTAACTTAGTTAGGCTAATATTCTCTTAACATAATTATAGGGATTTGATAGGATTTGGTAGAGATAGAATTCTTGGTGGTCAAGACTCTCACAATGTATATATTACATGTACACGGCATTTGTAAAGCAAGGAAAATAATTGTTCAAATTTCTCCTTCGCATAACTCACGGTTTCAACTTGGTATCAGAGCCAAGCCGATTCAACCATGACGAACACGAATATTAGTGGTGAAAAGAAATCCATGGATGAGTGGCGCTCACCCTATTTCCTGTCGACAAGTGACAACCCGGGGCAAATTATCAACCACGTTCAACTTAAGGGTGATAATTATGAAGAATGGGTTCGTGTTTTTAAGGGATCATTGCGGGCTAAGACGAAGCATGGATTCATTGATGGGATGATCGAGATGCCGAAGGAGGAGAACGAGATCGACCAATGGATGACTGTCAACTCAATGGTGGTTTCATGGATCTTCAATAACATTGAACCATCATTGAGATCCACCGTGACATATATGGACGAGGCAAAGACTTTGTGGGATGATTTGAGGGAGAGATTTTTTGTGGGTAATGGACCATGGACTCAACAAATCAAAGCGGATTTAGCCAATTGTAGGCAAGAGAAGGACGAAAGTGTGGCCATGTATTATGGCCGGATCAAGAAGCTGTGGGATGATCTTAATGATTTTGAGACATTGCCCATCTGTTCGTGTAATGGATGCAGATGCAATCTCGGAGCCACGCTGACCAAACGGCGTGAGGATGAACGAGTACATCAGTTTGTTATGGGACTAGAAACACAGACATTTGAAAACGTGAAGTCTTCCATCCTGAACACAGAACCGTTGCCTAATGTTAATAAAGCATACTTCATGGTTGTAAGGGAAGAAAGAGTATGCAGCAGTGGGCGTGCTGATTATCCTGCACCTGTTAGTTTTGCTGCTCAGACAGTTGGAGGAACAACAGGTCACACAAGTGGTCAGACAACTGTCAGCACATATGGTTCATGGGGGGAAAGAAAAGATGGGAACAATATTGTTTGTTCTAACTGTAAAAAGAAAGGACTCAGTATGGAATCGTGCTACAAACTAGTGGGCTACCCAGAATGGTGGGGAGAAAGCAGGCCAGATGAGAAACACCAAAGGGAGAAGTGGAGGACAATTCTCTTCAACGGGAAAGGATCAAAGAAGGTTCAACACAAAGGCCAACACAGCACAGCTTGATGATGCAGATCAGGCTCGTGCCTTGGGATTTACAGCAGAGCAGTGGAGTTACTTCCAGAATTATGTGCAGACACAAGTGCAGTCAACTGGCTGCACAACTGACTGCACAACTGAACATCTGAATGGTAAGATAAATAATGACCCTTAGCTTGTCGATAGTAGGGCCAATCGATACATGACAGGGAACATCTCTCAACTTAAATGTATTCATGATATTGAGGCTAACCATATAGGTTTGCCTAATGGAAAATATGTCGTGGCCACGAAAGAAGGTGACGTTGACATAGGAAAAGGATTGGTTTTGAAAAATGTTATCTATGCTCCGACTTTTAATTTCAATTTACTATTTGTCTCTCAGTTGCTTAATGATTCAAATGCTTTAGTGCACTTTCCTGAAAAATAATGTGTGATACAGGATCGGACCTCGAAGATGCTGATTGGTGCAGGTGAACTGAATGAGGGTTTGTACTATCTGAGAAGATCATCACAAGTTTGCAGTGTCAAGGAATCCGGAAGCTACCAATTGTGGCATCAACGTCTTGGACATCCATCACATCCATCAAATAAATTAGTTGGTTTATTGCCTTTTATTCTTTGTAGTAGCATTAATAAGGACGTGTGTGGGGTTTGTTGTCAAGCTAAACAGAGTAGAGACAAGTTTTTATCAAGTGATAATGACTCTATTAAAATTTTTGATTTAATTCATTGTGACAAATGGGGTGACTATCGTAAGCCTGCTATGAGTGGTGAAAATTATTTTTTGACCATTTTGGATGATTGCTCTCGGGCCGTATGGGTTTATCTAATTCATCACAAGAGTGATGTTCCTCAAATTTTGAAAAACTTCTTTGCCATGGTTGAAAGATAGTTTAATAAGCATGTGAAGAAGCTTAGGAGTGATAATGGCCAGGAGTTTATGTGTTTAACAAAATATTTTCTTGAATATGGTATTGAACATCATACTACTTATATTCGCACGTCACAACAAAATGAGAGGGTTGAGCGTAAACATCGTCACCTCTTGAATGTGTCTCGTGCCTTGATGTTTCAAGCCAAATGGCCTGTAAAGTTTTGGGGTGAGTGTGTTTTGGCTGCCGATTACTTAATAAATCGAACACCCTCGAAACAATTACATGGAAAAAACCCCTATGAAATCATTTTTTGGAAACCACCTTCCTAACAAAATATCAAAGTTTTTAGATCATTGTGTTACGTGCACTATTCTATGAGGGACAATATTAAGTTTGTCGGTCGTAGTAGAAAATGTATTTTCTTGGGATATCCCTATAGGAAAAATGGATGGTTGGTCTATAATCTTGATGAACACAAGACACTTGTCTCTAGAGATGTTGTTTTTGTTGAGAAAGAGTTTCCTTTTGCTAGCATGAGAACTGGTTCAGAAGAAGCATACACGGATTCAGATATATTTCTTTGTCCAACGTTTGATATGGACACTTGTGAGGAAGACGATATTGGTGTAACTACAAGGGTGCCTGGGCAGTTGATCGAACAAGTGGCTGAACAACAGGCTGAACAAATGGCAGTCAATGATATGACTGACGTTGTGTCTGAACAACTGACCGCACAAGTGGTTGCACAACCAGTTGATCAGGTTATTGAAAATGTTGTTCAGCCTGTAGATGATGAGATTTTAGGTCGAGTACAGCGCGTTAGGGTGCCTTCCACAAAGTATTCCTCGACAGAATATGTGTTAAATGTTAAAGTCAGCCCCCCATCACGTTCATCTTCCCAACAAAAATCTTCAGGTACTCGTTATCCTTTGTCACATTTTGTTAAATGCACTAAAATTTCTTTGGCACATCGTTGTTTTTTGGTTGCCATTGACTTAGGTGTTGAGCCGAAGCATTTTGGTGAAGCGGTCAAATCTCCTAAATGGTGTGAGGCTATGAATAAAGAGCTTGATGCTCTTGATCAGAATGGTACATGGGAATTGGTAGAGCTCCTATTGACAAGAAAGTGATTGGCAACAAATGGGTTTACAAGATTAAGTGCAACGCAGATAGGTCAGTTGAACGATACAATGCCCGGTTGGGGATCTTGGAAAACCTTCAGGTTGAAGGAGTGGACTTTAAGGAGACTTTTGCACCCACAATAAAGATGGTTACAGTACGAGTTTTTCTCTCTATTGTTGCAGTTCAAGGGTAGGAGCTTCATCAAATGGACGATCCACAACGCTTTTCTACATGGGGATCTAAGTGAGGATGTGTATATGAAGGTTCCAATGGGACATCGAGCTTCATCCTCAGGAAAAGTTTGCAAACTGAAGAAATCATTATATGGCTTACGACAAGCTCCTCGTTGTTGGTTTGCAAAGCTTTCCGTGGCACTAAAGAAGTACGGGTTTACTCAATCATGTTCAGATTACTCTCTCTTTTCTCTTCAGACTTCCGCTGCTGAAATTCATGTGCTTGTGTATGTTGATGACTTGGTTATAGGAGGCAATGATTCGACTGCAATTTGTCGTTTCAAAGCCTATCTCAGTCGTTGCTTTCATATGAAAGTATTCCCTTAACATTCTTTCAGAAACTGGGCTTCTTGGTGCTCGCCCAGCAACTACTCCTATGGAGCAAAACCATCGGTTGGCTCTTACTGAAGATGATGATTTACGTGACCCTGAGGCTTATCGGCGTCTTGTAGGACGTCTTATATATCTCACCATCACACGTCCGGAACTTTCATATAGTGTGCACATTCTGGCACAGTTTATGACCAGCCCTAAGATAGCTCATTGGCATGCTGCTTTGCGTGTTGTACGATATCTTAAAGGTCATCCCGGCCAAGACATTCTTCTTCGTGCTACTTCTAATCTACAACTTCGTGCTTATTGCGACTCGGATTGGGCTAGTTGCCCGCTTACTCGTCGCTCTCTTACTGCCTATTTTGTGTTCCTCGGTGATTCTCCAATATCTTGGAAGACCATGGCTAATGTTACAATGCTACATGTGAGCTCAAATGGCTTCGTAGTCTGCTTGGTTCCTTTGGCATTCTTCATAAAACTCCTTTGACTCTTCTATGTGATAGTTAGTCAGCTTTACATATGGCTCAAAATCCTGTCCATCATGAACGTACATAGCATATTGAAGTTGACTGCCACCTTGTGTGTGATGCTGTTCAGACAGGTGTCATCACAACTCGCAAGGTTCACACTTCCACTCAACTGGTTGATGTTCTCATGAAAGCTTTAAATGGTCGTCAGTATCAGATTTTACTCGGCATGAGTTGTCTTGGAGTATTGTTGTTCATAATAATTGGTGGGCAAGACTCTCACATTGTATATATATATATATATTACATGTACACGACATTTGTAAAAGCAAGGAAAATAATTTGTTCAAATTTCTCCTTCACATAACTCACGGTTTCAACTTATTATTTCAAAAGTTCACTTATTATTGACACAATCTAATATTAAGGAAGTAAATGGTTCTTACATCAAAAGAACTTTCACGATTTCTTTAGCTCCATCAGATGACATTGCTATCAGAAGCAAAATATGCTTCAACAAATCAGCTGGTAGTTGCATGAGTTGTCTTGGAGTATTGTTGTTCATAATTGCTGCAAAAGAAATAAGGATTTGGTTCAAGGTGACGATGTAATAATTCACGCAAATATCTAATGGTTGGGGGGTAATATGCGACTTGGTGACAAATGCCAATGACTACTCCAGGAAATTACTTGAGAGCCGTGGTAATGCATGCTTTAGGTGAATAAAAAATAATATAAAAGGAAATCATAGTAGGATTTATGCCATGTCAAATTAAAGATATTTAGTTGTTTCACATCTATGTAAATATCAATAAATTATTACCAAGGATCATAAAAAAGGTATTTAAACTACTTCAATGATAGAACAAAGCAAAGCAAACACACCTCGTGCGAGAAAATAGATCATTTACCGGACAAGAGGTAACGAACTTCTACAACTAAGTCTAAATCAAAGCGACTAAAGTTTTATGTATAAGGCCTATATGAGAACTATTGTCGGCCGAAGCCCGAAGCCCGACCAGCTACGCAGCGAAAACCACACACTAGCCCACTAAGCATCTCGTCATTTGGGTTAACCATCAAATGCCTCCAAAAGTTCAATTGATGATTTGATGCTTAGTATTAGTGTATGGCCCTTCTATATATCATACTAAATTTCCACATATTTTCGATGTGTGATGGGGGATATCACAACTATCCCCTTGTAATAATTAAGTCTACGACTTATCTTGTTAATATGCATGCATTAAAAGTGTGCTTTTTATAGTTGCTCATCGTGATTTTAAAACCAAGTGAAACTAAAAATTATTTGAATTCTAATTAGCCAAAGAAGAGATACTTAGCTAGGCCAGGATGCTGCAGACAAAAGAAAGGAAAATTGTAATTGATAAAAAATTCACATCTCATATTCGAGCTAAAAGAAATAAATTAAAAGCTCATTGATAAAAGCAAATATTTCCTTTGTCTTCTTCTTCTTTTATATTAATTTTCTGTATAGTATTGTGTTGTAAACCAAGCAAATATACCCTTCTTAAAAAAATCAACCAATTAAAATCTTGAAATCTAGTAATAGAGATCTACAAAAATCTTAGTTGCATGGACGAAATAAAAAGGATCGGATTGGGCTCTCAAGTTAAGTATTTTATTTAATATTAAAAGGGAAAGTACAAACAGAAAAAAAAAGCTCCTTTTTCAAGCATGCAGGCCGCAGTTTTTGCAAATGATCCAAACCAAAATCATTCCAGAAATAGAAGTGAAACTGGATATGGTGATCGATATCCAGATTGAGTTGGAAAAAAATCAACTTAATTTTCAATTTACAAGAATTAATTCTATCTCAGTTTTCTTTCTTTGTTTTCCCCTCTTTTCATGGGGGTTCAAATAATTACAATCTTCCTGATTAGAATGAGATGTACATTTGCAGCAAGCTGATACAAGTCTATAAGAATCTGCCAGATCATTTCCTATGTGTTAATGTGTGTGTGTGTGCACGCGCAAAATGAGAGAGAGAGAGAGAGAGAGAGTGAGGAAGATACCTGAGTTGATAGCTTAAGGAGAAATGAGCTTTGAGAAAGAGATTAAACCCTAATTGGATGTCTTTCCCTTTTATTCACTTCCAGCTTTGCCAGCTGTCACCTCCTCCATTTTTATTACAGATTTCAAATGCATTCCAAAATATTAAGACATGAGACAAATAAAATGGGTCAGCTTCAGGCGGTTAGGTTTGTTTGTTCTATTTACTGCTTAGTTGGGCTAAAGCCTGATTTAGTGAAATATAGCCCATCAGTTTATTGATTTTATATTTCTCCATGTGATGCCGGAGGCTAGAGCTTACAGACCGAACGAAAGAACAAGAATCAATATATGAAAGCCTAAGCTTTTCTCTAATTCATAAAATCAAAAACTAAGTTTTTCAAACCCTAAAACATTTATAAATACTCTAATGAAACCCTAAAACAACCTTCAAAGGAAAAGACTAAAATACCCTAAACTAATTATTCATAAAACCCTAGAACCAGCAAAACAACTAAGGCATGTATCTGATTTCTGCCGCATAGCACGGCCTCCACCATTCTGCACGGGCATGCCACTTCCAACGCGCAGCCGTGCAACCACTGGTTCGCGAAAATTCTGTTGTTGTTGATCTGCATCATCCTCCCCTCTTTCTAAAAGACTCGACCGCGAGTCGATATCCTTGATAGGATGACCACGATAACCCGAAAACTCCGAAACACCGAAGGTTGTGGAGACATTGGAATGGCTTTAAACACGTCTTTCAAGATGAACTCCATCTTCAAAAGTAACTTTATGTCATTGACGAACTTTAAACTTTATTGCCTTCGTAACAGTATCCATCCAATCATTCCATTGAGTTGAGACAAAATACTCAATAATGAATTTACGAAGAATCCACAAAATAGAAGAACGGGGGGTATAAGTGTCAAACGGATCTTCGTACTGACGATCAAAGTTGACAGCTTCAAACTTCCACATCAATTGATTTTGTGAAAATTCAAGATCAATTGTTTTAACACGAATAGGATCGGATGTCATCACTTGACAAATTTCACAATGACACTATAGGAGGTTTGACCAATCGACAAGATCTTCTAGACTTGAAGTTTAAAAAAAAAAATAACCTCATTATACTCCATATCCTCGGAAGAAGTACCCAAATCTGAACTCATATTCGGTGGAGGTTCCACGTGTGCCATGCAGTTCTGGAGTATCTGAATCTGTATTCGCATCTCGTCCATCTCGATATCACGCAAGCAGGTCTCGTTCGCGATGATGGCCATCTTCATGGGCATCCACTGCACGGCCCCTACCTTAACCACGTCGTCCATCACGACCACCGCGTCCTCGTTCGGCCATTGATATTCATCCAGGAAAATGATACCAAATGATGCCGGATACCATAGATTATAGACCGAACGAAAGAACAAGAATCAATATATGAAAGCCTAAGCTTTTCTCTAATTCATAAAATCAAAAACTAAGTTTTCCAAACCCTAAAACAACTATGATTACTCTAATGAAACCCTAAAACAACTTTCAAAGGAAAAGACTAAAATACCCTAAACTAATTATTCATAAAACCCTAGAACCAAAGAAACAACCGAGGCCCGTATCGATTTCGGCCGCATAGCATGGCCGAGCACTTAATCTTGCACGGCCGCTCTACAATTCTACACGGGCGTGCCACTTCCAACGCGCGGCCGTGCAACCACTTGTTCACCAAAATTTTGTTGTTGTCGATCTGCATCACCATATATTATTCTTTTAAACAATAATAGAGATGTGTATAAATGAAAAATCAATAAAATAACTTGCGATTTGGTTGAGATTTACAAAAAAAAAATGGATAGATGATACCGTAAAATCCAAGAAGGAAAAATAGGAAATTCTAGTTAAGACGACGAATATTGTAATAGATGAAGATATTCCCTTTTAGAAGCCACTTAATTAAAACTGCAATGTTGTCAAAGAGCTCTTGCTCAAGTGGCATCAAATGTCCCTTTTAATACGAGAGGTCAGGGGTTTGAACTCCACCAAATGCAATTTTTAGCACTTTGAAGTGCAACTCTTGTAATAGATTAAGTCATTAATTAATAAAATATCCAATTAAAAAATAAAATTTCAACGTCCTCACACTAAACCACTGTAGACACCCGATTTTTCACCTTTTACTCATCCAATACTATCGGCAAGCGAATTTTGGGAAACCTACACATGCCTCTATGTGGGAACACTAAAACTTTCAACTGATGTTAGAACCCTAAAATTGCCAATAGGTATTGAAAGGCCCTTTGTTGATATGCAGATGATCAGACAGCTATTGTTTGGCTTAGCTGTCAGATGATTGTTGAATTGTGCAGCGGAATAAGAGAAGCTTGAAATCATGATAGGACAAAGAACACAAAGAAATAATGCAAGTGTGTGAATGTGATTGCAGAAATGTAATAACACAGAGAATTTAAAGTGGTTCAGAGTTCACTCCTCCTACATCCACCCTCACTATCAATCTTGACAAGTGAGATCAATTTTATTATAATCTTTAATCAACAAAAATTACAAATGATTGATTTAGGCAAGTTCCTTGAACTTCCTCTTCCTAATTAGCAAGGTTCTAAAAAGCGCTAGGCGGATGCTAGGCGGCGGAGTCGGGCCTAGCGCCTAGGCGGGGACTAGTCGGGATTAGTCGGGATTAGTCAGAACCTAGGCGAGACATAGAATTAGGCGTTGGAGAGGGGCCTAGCGCCTAGGCGGGGTCTAGGCGCCCTTAGGCGGGGTCTTTTAGAACAGAGCTAATTAGTACAGTCAACTAGGGAAACACTTAAAGTACAGTCTTAAGTGTTTTTACAACTTGAAGTACAGTGTCAAGATTTTACAAAACAACTAGTACACTCAAAGTGCAGTCTTGAGTGTTTACAAACTAATTCTACACCTAAAGTACAGTCTTAGGATTTTGGAATTTGTGAATTAACACACTAGGGTTGTTTGTTGTTGAAGTAGAGGTTTTGGGGTGAGGGTTTTGGTTTGGAACAGGGTTTAAAGGGTAGGGATTGGTGGGTGTGTGTGTGTGTGGATTACAGGAGGTGTGTGTGGGTGTAAAGGAAAGGTTTTGGACTGTGAAAAAGAGTATTTTTCAAGAGTGGTTTGTGTAGAGGATGAACTCCTCTATTTATACCCTTCAATGTAGCCGTTGGAATATGACTGTTGCAGCTACATTAATGAGCCTTGACTGGTCTTTGCCCCACTTGTCCACTTGCAGGTCTTCATGAGCTGGCTTGAGCTGTGGTTTGAGCTGAGAGCTTCCAAAAGGTCTTCAGTGGTCTTCATTGGTCTTCAATTGTGAATTTTGACAGCTGTGAAGATCCAGGTTCCACCTTGATTGAGATTGTGGTAGCAGAGAATGAGACAGAGTGATGGCTATCAGAGGGAATGAAGTCATAGCTGTCAGATCATACTAAGGCTTAGCTATCAGAGATGTTCTCTAATAAGGACTGAGATGCACTTGATGATCTTGATAGTTAAGAGAGGGAATATGATTCATGTTATTGATTGAATGTAACCAATGTATAAGATAGAATCATAACTGTCAGACTCATAGCTGTCAGATAAATGAAGATGAATATAACAGATTTCCTCTTTTGATATAAACCCTGTTCTATATATATATTCATTTATCAAAACCAACTAACTAGGACATTGATCAAAGTTAGGTCCTAACAGGTATGATACTCTGGAAATTGACTAACCCGTGTTTTATTCTTCCTCCAACCCAGAAAGATAATACTCCCTCCGACTCAGAGTAAGGTTATTACTTTCTTTTTTGTTCTGTCCCATAGTAAGGTTCTTACTTTCCTTTTTTGTTCTGTCTCATAGTAAGGTTCTTACTTTTCTTTTGTTCTGCCGGCAACAACGAATTTTATTAAGAATCTGTGAACCAATAATCTTGAGAAAGAAAATTGTTTCATGGAGCGGACATTAGGTGATATTCGAGTATGCTAGTACAACGAGTGAGATGAAGGGGTCCAAAGTCCCGAAATTAGTATAACTGATACTTAAATGAACTCATTAAAGAAGATCTATATGAACTTCTACTTGAATTCAGAAAGGAACTATGTTTGCCAATTTCTTCTTTAGTTTAGTTATTTTGCTAAAAAGAAATCAGGCCTTAGTGATATTTACTCTTAGCAAAGTGTAGTGATCTCCTTAATTTTATTTATGTGTTTCATTATTTTCATATCTATGTATAGATGTATTTAAATATACCGAATTGATTTCTTAAAACTAAGTATGTTCCCGGCATGGTGTAGTGAGGGACTATCCCACACTCTTCTAAATAGCGAGCAAAAGGACATGGACGTTGTTCACCTGAACCGTCATTCCGACCGTAGTATTCACCACCACGATTGGATCTAACGTTCTTAATAGTCTTTCCAAGTTGATTTTTAACTTCAGCTTTGAAAGAGTTGAAAACTTCAGATGATTAAGATTTTTCATGAAGTAAATAAATGTATCCATAACGAGAGAAATCGTCAATGAACGTGATGAAATATTGTTGACCATTCCATGAAGGGGTAGTGAATGGTCCACAAATATTTGTATGAATTAGTTCTAAGACATTTGATGCTCTCAATGATTCAAATTTTCCTTTGGAGTTTATAAATTTTCCTTTTAGGCATTCAATACAAAAGTTTCTATCCGGATTATCAAGTTTGTTTAAGATTCCCTCCGACACAAGCTTGTCAATTCTCCTTTTGGAGATATGACCCAAACGCCTATGCCATAAGGTATAAGAATTTTCACTTGAAAACTTTCGTTTTGTACCTCTAGTTTTGGTTTCATTATTATGGGACTCATTTATTGTCTTGACTGTGTCAAGTAAATAAAGATTATCGATATATGACAAAGTACTAGTACCGACAAGCTTGGAATTAAAATAAAGATCACATTTATTATTACCAAAAGAACAAGAGTAACCTTCCTTGTCCAAAACTGTGAGATATTAAATTCCGTCTAAAGGACGGTACAATGAATGTATTATTTAATACAAAATAATAGACAGTACTTAACATTAATCTAAAAGTCCCTATGCCTATAACTTCAATCGGATTTCCAGCACCCATATAGATGTATCTCTCATCTTCATGGAGGATTTGGTAGTTCAGGCAACCCTCATAAACTAATATGAGTTGTTGCACCAGAATCCAACCACCATGTATATGAAGGAATTGAAACCAAATTTGCCTCAGTACAAACAAGACCAAATGGCATACCTTTCTTAATTCGCCATTTGCGATACTTAGGGCAGTCGTTCTTCATGTGAGTAAGGTCCTTGCAAAAGAAGCACTTCTTAACTTTATGATCATTTGATGATCCCATATGCTTCTTATTTGCAATCGCAACTGCAATTTCTTTACCTCTTCTCTTAGTCCCACAAGAAGAATTAGTAGATGCTAAGTGAGCACTTTCTGGTTTGATTTGTTTCATCCTATCCTCCTCTTGTGTCACATGTGAAATAAGTTCATTTATATTCCACTTGTCCTTTTGACAATATAGGTCACTTCAAAGTGACCAAATTGAGGAGGAAGATAGATCAAAACTAAGTGCACGAGTAAATCTTCTGAAATCTCTTAACTTAAGTGCCCTTAGTTTTGTCGATAGATGAAACATCTCAAGTATGTACTCCCTTAAGTTTATGTTACCCTTGTACCTCATTGAAACAAGTTTCCTTAAGGAAGCACTTGTTTTCCATTTCTCGCTTTTAGCAAAGCGTTCTTCAAGGGTATCCAGAAAACCCTTAGCATTAACGTCCTCTGAAACACTGTTCAAGAATGTTTCCGGGATGGCATTCTTCATGATCATTAGACTCACGCGGTTGGAACGATTCCACTTCTCAACACTCAAGCGATCTTCCTGAGTGCTTTTATCAGTGAGAGGAGCAGGACTCGGTTCCCTTAATGCGAGATAAATGTCCATACATCCTAAGATCATAGTTATTTTGTTTTTCCAAGTTTTAAAATTAGTCCCATTAAGCATCGAAACATTGTTCATTGCAGCAGTCAAAGACGAAGCATTTACAAAATCTGTTGGGTAAGAACGAAGAATGAATACAAAACATGTATTAGAAACTACATAATGAATAAAGTGATTAACTATATCAATGAATTTCATCAAAAAGATAATTAACATGACATCAAAACTAATCTTTGGACTATGAATTGACTCATAAATGATTATCTTAAGGTTACCAAGAAAATTAAACAATGTCTTAATTAAATACCTAACCTTCCTTTGGGCCGATTTAAGTACTTAAAAGACAACCTAATGTTTTCTTTACTTGTTACCAAATGAATGTATATATTTAGTCAAATAAACGATCTTCTTTGGCAATATCAATTTATTCACATATTAAAGTATACATTCAACACTTTACAACTTCGGATCTAAACAACGTAAATCACTTTGGCGATAATAATGTTTAGAAATGTATGAAATTGTTAAGCATATAATTAATCACAAGTTTAGGATTGACAATGCATGTTTTACTCAAAAATGAAGAAAAAAGTTGAATTTGCAGGTGCACGGCCGTGCAAGTTTATAACGCATGGCCGTGCAAACACTGTTCCAGAAATCCAAATTTTCAATACAGGTGGTGCATGGACGAATCAAATGAAGTGCACGGCCGAACCAAGGTGCACGGCTGCACCAAGAGAAGTGCACGGCTGCACCAAGAGAAGTGCACGACCGTGCACTGGCTATTTGTGCCTTTTCGATCGTACCTGTTCATAAGTGCACGGTCGGGTCAAGGAAAGTGCACGGCCGTGCACACGCTCTTACCAGAAAAATTTTTCTTCACAAGAGTTGAATGGCAAGCAAAATTAACGCTTAATCAAGACATGAATACACAAGTAGATCCAACACGGTCGTGCGACATAAAACGCTATGTTGTGTCAATGGGATAATCTTGCAATATTCACGGTCCTTTCGAGTAAAACGCCAATCCATTCCAGAATTTTAATTAAGTACTAATTACTAACACCCTAGCAAAGAATTAGAGCAATTGAACAACATCATAATTAGGGATGGCAAAAAACCCGAACCCGCCCCGAACCCGAAAAGACCCGCCCCTAATAGGCCGGGTTTGGGATGCACTTTTGAAAACCCGCCGGGTTTTGGTAGGGTTCGGGTTTACCCCGCCCCGAACCCGCCCCGATTATTTAGAAATTATTTAAATGCCCTTATCATATCACGTATAACAAGTGCAATTTAGGTTGGGCTTCCCATTTCCTTGCCTTCATCTGCAATGTGATATCTAATCATTTGCTTTTCAAAGTAAGGAAGGAGTATATTGTTTATGCCCATTCAGTTGTTAAAAGAGTTAAATGTTTATTAGTTTAAAAGAAATAATTACCCAGCTTAAGCAACAATTTTTTCGGGTTAAACGGGGCGGGGCGGGGCTCGGGTATGGCATAACCGGGGCGGGGCGGGTTCGGGTAATGATATCTCGCTGTAGGGGCGGGTTTGGGAAATGAAGAACCCGTCCCGAACCCGCCCCGTTGCCATCCCTAATCATAATGAAGGATTTCAACAGAATTATGAATCAAAGTAAAGCAAACATATGCTAATGAATTCAAACTTAATCCAGAACTTGAGAGGCTCTGATACCAATTGTTGGAACAATTTTATTCCATTAATTACAAAGCACTCAAGTCTAGATTAAGAAGAGAAGAAAGATGAAGGCGAAAGCATATACATGATGAATCCATCTTATGTTGTTCGTTCAAGGAAGGTAGAGAAGAAGAAAATGAAGGAGGGAGATGTAGATCTTCTAGAAGACTAATGCCTTCTTTGTGCTGAGATTATGTAGAGAGTATAGAAAGAATATGTAGTGTATTTTCTAGGCTGATGGTATGCCTATATATAGAAATTCAATGACACCTCATCTAGGGACTACACCCTTTCACTTAAGCGGTGTGAAATTACCATTCTACCCATCATAAATAGGTAATTTCCACCTAAGGAATTCTACACATTTAATTAATATTCTATACTTTACAATAACATTATATTTATGATTTATACATGTACGTCTACATGTCACATATATTTATTAAGTATACACATTTTGCAATCCATGTTCTAACAAAAAATTCTTCCAACCTCCTTATTCGCTCGCACCACCCATATTGTAACCTCTTACATATAACCACTGACCATAATCACCGTGATCAATGATGTTCTAATCAAGAAATGGATCCAACTGATTCTAAAGAATTGCAGTTGACTTAAGTTTCAGAAATTGCATAGTAAAATCTTGATTCTGGTTTCTTTGTTCGAATTACAGAATCTAGAGTAACCTAGACCATGCACCTCTGAACTTGAGAATAGCTTTGGAAAGCCTTACAAAATACAGAAGCCATGTCTCCAAGTCTTATATGTGACATCTTTAATTAACTGTGTAGTCAATGTGATGCTACACAGAAAAATGTGTTGCACAGGAGCTGAACCTCCAGCTATTCCAATGGATACTCCGGCTGGTCTTCTTGGGATGACCCACCTTGAATCCTACACACAAGCAAGTAATGGTGAACTAAACCGGGGGTGACTCCGGTTAAACCCCTCCGGCGTGAGAATCAGTAATGGGATCTGAAATGAGGCAAATATGAATGGAGAAAATTGTAGAGAGAGAGCTTAGAGAGAGAGTAAAAAACTTACATAATAAGGCTGTCTCTCACGTTTTTATACCACTATACAATCATAGGCCATACTCCTAGGGACACGTGTCGCCATCCATGCCTTCGGGGTCAACTACCCTCAAAGTTAGTATGAAAGTACTGATCACTCCATCATGTTACACTGTTGGCCAGCATGGGGGGTGTCCACGTGGCAACACCACGATCTCTTATCACCTATTAGTCACATTTGTCGCCTAGCGACAACCCTTTCAAAGAAAAAAAAAGAACGTAAATATAGTCATTTAATCTAACGCCCAAACTTGTCGCCATAAGGCTCACATCATTAGATCATTTCTCGCCGTTGTCTCTTCCCGCATATCGCATACTCCTAACTATGCTATTGTCGCATCTCGCAAACCTTCGCCACTAATAAGGGAAAATGCTATTTATCAATTAATTTAATGTTATTTATCCTTATTAGCGTGCATGGCCCCTTTTAAATAACTTGGCCCACTAAACCCATTGGGCCCAAGGCCCAAATCGAACTCAATCCTTATTTCATAATCACTTCACAATGGATTGACTTTAGGGGTTTATTGTTGCCGATTTTGTTTTGACAATTGCAATGTTCTGCTTCATGCACTCATGAAGTTTGACATATTGCCTAGCTGAAAATTTTTCTTCAATTTTGGGGTTTGTTGCTGTCTAATTTTGTTATCCGTTAATGTTACATGCATATGGTTAATGATGGGCTTCGGTTGTAGTTTTAAATTCTGTTTGGAATTGATACTTATAATCTGGTTAATTTGAAGTGACCTGAACAAGTTGTCATAGAAATGTCTTGTAGGCTCTAACTTGGCCTTTTCAACTCATATTCACTGCGAAATAGGTCAAGAAAACTTAACCCCAGTTGAAGCTAGCCCTTAGAAAGTATTGCGGTGGTCATTAATAGAAAGTTTATGCTACTGTAACACTCATGGCTGTAACAAGATAACAAAAAATGATCTATGAGAAGATAAATAGATTATCCAAAAGTAGAAATTGCAATGATTAAAGTAATCCGCACCAAAAACCACTTAAGAGTATAATTAGAGTGTAGGAATACAATATCCTCCCACCGTCCCAAAATGATCTTTCCACTTTTTTTGTTGTAACTACAAAGGAATTTTGAGCAATAATTTTAGATTGATTTAGTTATACAAAGGAAAATCAAAGTTTGTTCGCAGTAACAGCTAAAAAAGTGGGAAGATCATTTTGAGACAGAGGGAGTATTCCCTAAGAGAGCTGTCAATTTATTACAAGCCGGAGTTGGTGGTCGCCGAAGTTGATCGTGTTCTTATTAATAGTTGTATTGATTACTGAAAGATACGAGCAACTAGAATTTCAGAAGAAAGTTGCCCAATTATACAAAAAGTTGCAGGATTCATCATGGCAGGTATGATAAAAAAGTTGCATCTTTTTATAGTTTCTGCTAAAGGGAGTGTGTGTGTTTGTGCGCGCGTGCGCCTGGAAAGCTAGTTTGGTTGAGCAAAATTTAGAACATCGGTCGGACAATTGATGCATCATTTTAGTCTGCTTTGTCAAGTGAGGGCAGACAATCGTTGGCACTGACGGTGTTATTTTGATTGATAACAGATTATAGATGCATGTGGTCCTGTGGAAGATATTGAGAAACAACTGAGGCAGATTGTAATGGATTGTGTAGAAACTTGCCACAAGGGAAAAGCTATTTCTCAGCTATGGCCCAACTGATGTTTCTGTGTTACATTTGTGATGTCGATTGATACCGAACGGAAAGAACCAGAAACAATGGGCTACAAACTCTAGATAAAGAAAGTCTCAGCTTTTCCTTTATTTTCTTTATTCAATAATCAACAAGACTTCCTAAAATCAAAGCCCTAACAATGTTTAAATACTAATTCTAAGAACATTCTAGAATCCTACCAAACCCTAAAACAACTTTAAAAGAAAAGATCAAAATACCCTAACTTAATAATTCAATAAAACTCATAAAACAATTAAAGCCCAATGACAGTTCCCAGCCGCAGGCCTATTGCTGAATTTTCCCTTGGCTGCTGCCCAGGCGCCCGCCTGGCTAATGGTGAGGCGCCAGCCTCGCTTCCAGCTGCTGCTTCTGTTTCGCCCTGTTTCTATTACTGCCTTCTGCCCTGCATCAATTTGTTGTTTGAAGGTTTTGATATCAAAGGAGGTGAAATTCTTACATCAAGGATGTATGCATATGGTAGATGGTGCAGCAGGAAGAAAGTTGGCCTGTAATTCCATTCTTATAGACATAGTAGGGCTCAAAAATTGTCTATTGCAATCTTTTCATTAGAATGATGAAAGTATTGTTAAAATGTCGGACAAATAGCACATTATTACTCCAAAGTTTCACATGAATTACAATTTAGATCATAATGTTACAATTATGGCAATTTAGTGTCTAATGTTCACATTTTGCGGTGAAATGAGTTTTTTTGTGGCAATGGATGGAAACTAACAAAATGTACAAAAAATCTAACGAGCTTTTTTGAAAATTGCATTTCTTACCCATAAAGTTTAATAATTGTTTATTTTGACTCATCTATACTACTCCCTCCGTCCCAGCCTAAAAGGCACAAAATGGAGAGGGCACGCAAAATAAAAAATGTGATGTAGGAAAGAGAAAAAGTTTAAATGTTGTGAGTATGAAAAATTAAATAGGAGAGAGAATGAGTGAGAGGTGATGTAAGAAAGAGAATGTTGTGAGTGTAAAAGTAAAGTAGGAGAGAGAATGAGTGGAGAGAATAGTGATTTAAGGTTTCCTTTTTGGGAAAGTGTCATTTTAAATGGGACGCCCAAAAAGGAAATTTGTGGCTTTTAGGCTGGGACGGAGGGAGTATATTAAAAGCAAGAAAGTGGCCAAAATGAAAATTTGGCGCTCAAAAACGTCAACATCAAGTGGATAAATTTGGAAATCTGCCAAGGGTATTTTAGTCATTTACTTTCGTGGCAGAAATGTAGATATTGGACATTTAAATCGACGTGTCGGGCTCTGATTGGGGGTTGATTGGCGCGTGTCATGCACGCACCGACAATGGCGCGTGTGACAGGTGACCTTTTCCTTTTCTTATTTTTTTTTAAATTGCTACACTTGGTTGCTTTTGATTGGTTGCCTTAATTTACGAATTTTTCTCCCAAATTCTTTGATCTCAATTATTTTATAATAAATTAATTTTTTTAAAAAAATTACACCAATATTCATAATTTTTTTTCTCAACAAATAGAGATTTTTTCATTTGATTCGGACACAGGAAAAAAAAACCCTATTTTTTAAATATAAATTTCATAATTATCTTTATAAATTTTCAATATACTTTAAAATAAAATTAATTAAGTGTGACGTATTTTTTTTAATTATAAATGAAATTGATAGTAATAATAAGTATTTTTTTATTATAAATGATATTGATAGTAATAATAATAATTATACTAATCATAAAATTAAATAATATAAAATAAAATTATTCTACTATCCGTTTGAAAAAAATTAGTATTTATAAAGACCAATATTGGGAATGGTAGGCATCATTTTTAAAATTTTGACTGAAGTGCATGTCAATATTCTAAAAATTAGAGATAGTATGAATTGGTATTTTGAAATAGGGAGAGGAAGAAGTGGGTTAGATTTGATGAGGGAGTGGATTGTTTGGGAAAAAAAAATTCATTCAACACAATTGTTAATTTTTTTAAGATTATGATTTTTCTTCCCAAAATTAAATAAGTTAAATTGAAAATGAATATCATACTTATGTTCATGATGAGTTAATGTAAATAAATATAATATTTATTTTTTATTACTATTGTTCGTATAATAATAAATGATATTTATTTTTTTTTGTTTACAAAATTAATTATTTGGTTGTTACATTGATGGAAGAATATTTTATTGAATTGTGACATATATATAGAGTTGAAATTAAATATCTCTACATATATAGAGTTTCAATCATTCGAAATAAAAAGATATTTACTTATTTATTTATATATTTATTTATTTATTTAAGTCACTATTAAATTTGTACATAATATATTTTTCTTCTCAAATGATTAAGATAATTATGTATGCATAATTAATTAAGTGGGGAAGAGATATGAAATATTTTAGGGATGAAATGAGATTACTCTGTACATATATGAAGAAGATAAAGTCTATTAGGTGATATATTTTTTTCCTTTAATTGATTGTAATAATCTTTATTGTAAGTTAAAAGATAGAACTACTATTGATGTTTGAGTTGAGCTTTCGATATTTGTATAGTGTCGTCTATTATGTTATTGTGAATGCAGTTGATTTGTCATTTGTTAAAAAAAAATGTTTACAAAAGGTGAATATAATTTTTCAGTAATAAATGTGAGATGAGAGACGCATTTGCTAATTTTAGGGAGATAGATGAATTTGTGATAGGTGGATGGGGGTGGTGGTATGGAAGAGGGAGAGATGTGAAGTTAACAATTTAATATTTTTAACAATTTAATATTTTCACCTTTTTTTTATTAACATCTCTCCATATATAGAGTTGCAATCATTTAAAAGAAAACTTTATTTATTTAATTATTTAAGTCATTGTTAGATTTAGCCATAATTTATTTTTCAACATAGGGATAAAGTTGTAATATTTTGAATATGTTACAAAGAAATTAAAACTTTTAATTTACGAAATAAAAATTGGTGTTTAGTGGGGATGGGGAAATTGGGGTTTTCGGTTGTCTAAAAAAATTGGATTCCCTTTTTCGATTCAAGTGCAGACGAATATGTATGTCATTGGATGCATATAATGTTTGACATGATGTAGTAACGAAATATCAAATAAATCGTTTTATGTAAATGATTCGTCATTTATTAAATAGAGTTAGTTGTAGGAAGTGTGTATGTTATGTAGTACGTTAGTGACATTCAGTTGTATAATCTCATCTTACAGTGTTAAAGATATTATTTGGTTAAGGAAAATTGTTTACATAATCGTATTCTTTGTTGTTCTCCGTGTTATTTCTCCTCTATTTACGTTAAATATCACTATCTCATATTACATTATTTAATTTTAATCGATATTTAATTTGATATATTGTTGTACTAATTTTGGTTAGGAAAATTGTTTACATAATCGTATTTGATGTTGTTTTCTTTGTTATTTACTTTCCTATATTTACGTTAAATATCACTATTTCATATTATATTTTTTAATTTTATTGGTATTTGATTATATATATTGTTGTACTAATTTTGATTTAAGGTAAATTATGATATTTTCGTGCATCGCACGGGTATACTGCTAGTTATATTATAAACTTTACAACTCCCAAAGTATTATTCTAATAAAAGCAATCCCCCACAAACAAAACCGTCCAAATATGTATCTAAATTCTCCCCTCCCATCCCCTCATCTTCTGTTTGAAACTCTAAAATCTCCCCCTGGTTGGCGTACTTCTCCCTCCCACCGCCGTCGTTCGGTTGTATTTTCCGGCCACCACATTCATCTCTCCCACTTCCTTCCCATTCCTTAGTGCGTCTACATCCCATCATCGTAAATCTGAAAACGAATTGCATAGACTAAGGTGGTTTTTGATAACAATAAGCACCAACAAGCATTAATTCTTATTGATGAATGACAATCTTAGAGAATTTGAGTCTTTGTAAACAAGTATTGTCAATATTCATGCTTAGAGGATCTTATTAGACAAGTGAGAATATTGATGCTTATTGGGTAAGAGAAATATGGGATGATTATTACTATTCAAGTCAAGGTTCACCATTAGTTTGTGATGATGCCAAAAATGTTAGGATCAGTCCAAATCCAACAGCATGTTGTATCCTGGTGATTGAATAGCCTGAAAAAGATGAACAAACACGTAAACTTAGACGGGGCTTCACCGGCAAAGGCCCTCCGGCGTGAGAGTAAGTATTTACTTCGAGAGAGTGAAATTAATTGACAAGAGTTTAGAGTCAAAAGATAACATACCAAAATATGTGAATTATGGCTTGTATTTATAGATATAGCAATATATAATCCATGTTGGATAGGAGTGCTTGGAGATAAGATTTTACTCCAAGGAGGATTATATCATGTTCATTCCTTGTTGTATGAGAATTCTTGTGAGATAAGGTTATAATCCTAAGAGGATTATAACTGTTCACAGTCCTTATTAGAGTAAGACTGGATAAACTGCAATCTGCACGTGTGCCGGTGAGGAGTCTTCCTCGGCTTGTGTTGCCTGGTCGGCTTTGATTATGCCAAAGAGAAGTGGTGGAGAATGGGGGATGCCCATTTCTGATTTTGTTGATAGCCGAGGAGGTCTCCTCGTCTTCAAGGGGAGCCTTGCTCGGCCTTGGAGGGATTCCTTCCTAGGCCCAGTTATATGCCTTGCTCGGCATTGAGCTTTGCTTGGGCATTAGTCATTATCTGCCTGCTATGTCTAGGTCGACATAGGGGAATGACGAGGAATCAATACGAGCAAAGGTAGGGTAGGCCCACTCCCTTCATCGTAATTGAGACTTATATGGATTATATTTTGGGCTCAATCCATTGGGCCTTGCCCGGTCATGAATCAACGTTTGTACCCCGGTTTATACCGTTCAGTGGCCCCCAACTTCCTAGTTCGGCTATGTCGAGGAGGAAGTAGTGCTCTACCTCGGCTTAAACAAATTCGAACGGGTTTTCCACGTGTCACGAGGCGCTTCACATTTCGTCGCTTCAAGTTGTACAATGATAGGGCGCGTCTGTCCATGTCTGAAACCTCCCTTGGGAGCCCACTAGGTCATTAATTGCAATGGAGGGGACGACTGCTTTACCCAAATTCTGACCCGTACCCGTTTCGTGTTTGGGTATATAAGTCAAAACCCAAATCAATTCCAAACTTTTTATCACTGTTTGAGTTTGAGAGCGAAATACAAGGTTTGAAAATCGTTCGAGTTCTTGATTTCCTGTGCCCCAAATCTGCGTTTGTACTCGATTTCGTCCGTTCAATATTCATCCCCATTCAAATTAAGGTATAACTTCTTCTTTTCTCTTTAATTTCTGCATTTATTTTGAGTTTCTGGGTTTTTGGATACGTGTTCTTGGAGAAACCGCCATTGTTGCTCTGGTTTCAAGGTTTTCTTGAGTTTGCTCCTGTTCTTGAACCATATCGTGTCTTCCTCCTCGTATTTAGAAATGGCGAGGACATGGAGGAGTAATCCCAATTCCCTATATGGTTACCATAACCGGAATCTTAGGGTTTATCGATGAACTGATGGTCCATGGCTGATGTTGAATTTGAGAGAGATACTAACAAGGTACCAAAGCCCTAGAATAGACGTACAATATCCAGGTCGGTTCAGAATTGACCGAGTGGATGTGGGTTCCCCCAATATTGTAGTGTTCCAAGTTTGGACCGAGATCATCAACCACATCAATCTCCATTACTTGACATCTGACCACCTGGAGCATCCTCCATTGCTGGATAAGGTTCCCTCCTCGGCCTTAGTTCGTATGACGAGGAGTGATGTTCTTCTTCTTCCTCGTCTTTCATTTTTGTAGATATGGTGTGTTAGTGTAAACTGCAGATGATATCTCAGATGATTTCCCAGATTCCAGATGATATCGCAGATGATTTCCATGTGCTGGAATTTATATAGTTGTACATTTCTTATTTATTAATTAATGTACTAATGTGCTAATATAATCTGTATAGTCTATGGTGTATGTCCATATTTCAGGTTGCAATATGATTGGAGGATGAGCTAGAAACATGGTGGAATTTGGAAAAGGAAGATTTATGCATAAATAACATTTTATGCATAAACCGTTCCAATACCTTATTTGTGTTAGCAACATTAAAAACGTGTGGAGACTTATTCAAAGGAGTTGTTGATGATTCAAAGAGAGTACAATATGGATAAATCTTGGGATTACAAGGCGTTGAAGCATGGACTTGGATAACAATCACACGGTTGCTACAATTGAGGAAGTGGGCGCATGAAGTGAGGAACAAACTCAACCACTCTCCCCACTCTCCCTCAACGTCCTATACAGCCCCAAGGCTGTTTATTTGAGTAGCCTTCAAGTAATTGAAGACTATAAATATGCTTGGAATGATTCATTTGAAGATATGCCAATTACACACTTCACACCTTCAAAGCATTTAGAGATAGAGTTCTTTGTGGTTTGATTCATCCATCCTCCCTTGTAATTACGCACTTGATTACCTTGGTATCAAGCTGTGTGAAGGCTAGGATTGGATTCCGTTCTTTATCTCTTGTTCAATAGAAATTACATTGTAATACTTATAGGGAACATTTCGGTTTTTGTAATTATTTTATAAAGTGATTATAAAGTCTTGCCTAAGAGGCATCCTCAAGTTATATTATTTATATAACTTGAGAAAAACAATTTTGGTGTTATTATTCCACTGCAATCTCTTTTATAAAATTGTTTTTATTTTCGAAGTGTGTGTGTGCTATCCCAAGTGCTATCGTTGGTGCTGTTATCACCTTGAATATCACTTGTAATTCTGGCCGTGACAATTTCATGGTGGGAAAAGGAAGTGGTGTTGCTCATCAAACTGGACCTTCGATCTTGAGGATGCCTCTTATTTAGGTTTAATTTCAAGCTTTTTTCTCAATTTCGCCATGGCTAGGACCTTTGGCTGCGAGCTAGGTGTTAGATACGGATACAACTCTCAAAACCTTAGGATTTACAAACGTCTAGAGGGTCCATGGAAGGAGATGACCCGAGAGGAGTGTATAACCATCTTATATAGGTGGGGTTTGTTTTATGGAGAGTTAGGGTTTCCAGCTGGAGAGAGTATGGGGGACATGGAGGCGGATGACCCACGGATTGTCCATTTCCGTCTCTTCAATAAATTATAGACCACCTCATTATCTTCTACATCAAGTCCAACAAACCACCTTTTCATATGGAGATATTAGCATTCCCAGAGGAATCTAGGTCACCCATAGGTAGTTCGGAACATACGTCAACTATGACTAATTCCCCTGTTTCTGTGTCTTCTATAGATATGGCTGCTCAAGGATCACCTGCTTCTGCATCGTCGAGCTCCTCCTCCGGAAGCATTGTCAATGCTTTTTGCTCGACGGTAGTCCCAGGCCGCAATGAGAAAGGCTATGTGGCCCCCAGGACGGCAGTGAGGATCTATATCGCAGGTTGGACAAAGACTTCTTTATCCAAGCTGGCATGATGCTAGGAGGAGATGGAGAGATAGCTACTCTAGTGCCAATAGTTCGCAATCTTAGGTACCCCGACTGGGTTACCCATGAACGGGAAAGATTTGAGTCCCAGTGTCATTACTGTAAGAAGAGGACCGGCCACTGTAGAAATATCTTTCATTATGGCGGTTAAGTGTTTACTTGCTTTTTTCCTTGGCTCGTAAATTTTTTGCTCGCACACTTCTTTTGCTAACTGTTTCCTATTTGACTGTGCAGTTCTTACCCCCGACCAAGAAGCCAATATGAACCGTATCGTCGATCTCAGAGGTAGGAGAAAGAACAAGGAAACCCACGGAGCTGCTAACGCCCGTGCCAGCCGTGAAAAAGAGGCTGAGGATAGGAACAAGCTGCTTTCTAAGGCTGGTGTAGGGATGTTCCCCATTGATGTGACTGGGCCAGTGGAGCCCATCAAGCAGGTCCCTCAAGTACAAACCATTGGAGGAGGAGAAGAGGTGAACACGTTGACCGAGCTGGCGTCGGGCTCCGATCTCCAACATGAACCGATTGGGGATGATCCCCAAAACATAGTAGACTTGGATCTTGACGACTTCGAGCTAGAAGATGTTGAAGATGCTCTCCCCCTAAACCGGCTGAAGAAGAGGTCGCGGGTCGACCTAGAACATGATGGAGCTGGTACTTCTCATGCCATCGCCTCTGCTTCCAACCCACCTCCACCTCAAGCTCATCAATCCAGAAGCACTGATGAAGTGCAAAATTTGGTGAAGAAGCTCAGTGATGTCCCTCCCCTCACTAGGATCAACAGCTTCAGTTGCCATTATCCCGATCTGGATTAGGGTAGGTGATTGTGAGGAGGGCTACAGATAGAGATCTATTAGCCCAATTTATGAAAGAGGGGCTTACCCCGGAGGAGTTCAATGACAGATTGGGCCTCCTTCACTCCGAGGTAACACTTGTGCTTTCTTCAATTGTTCCTTTTCTGTTTGGTCGTCATGTTTTTTATTGCTGTAGTTTTTATAACCGTTTTACTAACATTCTCCTTTCTATTGTGCAGTCTCTTGCTCTGATCGAGCAAGCCAAGAGTAGCTGGAGAGCTGCTGTTGAGAAGGAGCAAATAGCTTCTACCCAATACTCGAGGAAGGCTACGGAGGCCGCTGAGTTAAGGGAAAGGCTTGTTGATTCCGATTTCGAGCTCCATGCCATTCGAGCTGCATATTCCCACTCTGAAAAGGAGCGCGATGAAGCCCTTGTTGATCTGAAGCTGGCACGGGAGCATCTTGCTTCTGTCAGGGCCAATATGGAGGAGGAGGCTGCTGTGGCCAAGAATGAGAAGGCCAAGCTAGAGGGAGAGAATGGTGAGCTAACCAAGATGGTCCAAGATCGCAATGCTCATATGATCCAAATGAGTGAGGACCAGAAGGCAGCTCGGCTCAGATGGGAAGAGGAGGCTCAGGCCAGGGAGAGGGCTGGGGTGGAGGCCTTCAAGAATACTGATGAGTGTTATGGCATCATAGTATCCTGAGCTAGGGATTTCTATGACCAAGTCATGACTGAGATGACACGTCCCTCTGAAAACACTTGGGTCGCAATGTATATAGTTTTGGTCAACCGCATTGTCATTGGCGACCTATATATGCCTTCAAGTCAACCAAAACGCAGGGCCTCCAATGTGGAAATAGTCACGAGCTAGATGATATGATCGAGGTAGAAGCTCCACACTTGGGGGCCGAGGAAAGAAAAAGGGTCGAGAAATTATCATTGAGACTCCAGCTTAGAGACGGCCTGCACTGAACCAACCAACGAGCTGGAAGAGGTAGAGGTCAACCCATCTTACCCCGAGCAAAAAATCAGAATAGAGAGAAAACTATCCCTAGAAGAAAAGGTGGAGATAGTCAACCTGATGAAGGAAAGCATAGATGTTTTTGCTTGGAGGGTAGAAGACATGAAGGGAGTCAAAGAGGAGGTCGCAGTGCATCGCTTGGAGGTCAACCCCACCATGAAATTTAAAAGCCAAAAGCTAAGGATTTTTTCTCGCGACAAAGAAATGGTCATCAAACAGGAGGTAAACAAACTTCTTAGTGCATGTATAATCAAGGAAGCGTCCTACACTACTTGGCTAGCAAACGTAGTGATGGTTAAGAAGGCCAATGGAAAGTGGAGGATGTGTTCACGGATCTAAATTTAGCGTACCCAAAGGACAACTACCCACTTCCACTGATAGACAAGTTGGTTGACTCAATTGCTGGACATGCCACCCTCAATTTCCTCGACGCTTATTCGGGAAACCATCAAATCAGAATGCACGAATATGACATTAAGAAGACAGCCTTCCAAGCAGTTGGAGGGATATATTGCTACACCAAGATGCCATTCGTACTGAAGAATGCTGGAGCTACTTATCAGATAATGGTGAACAGAGTATTTGCTAGTTAGATTGGCCAAAACATGGAGGCCTACATCGACGACATGGTCATCAAAACTAAGGTTGGTTGTCATGTGGTTGACCTAAGGGAAACGTTTGCCAATCTACGAGCAAACGACATGAAGCTGAATTCGAGTAAGTGCGTATTTGGGGTAGCTGCAGGCAAGTTTCTGGGCTTCATGGTATCGCAGAGGGGTATTGAGGTCAATCCATAGAAGCTAAAGGCCTTGGTAGAAATTCAAGAGCCTACATGCATCAAAGAAGTCCAACGATTGAATAGTAGGGTCGCTGCTTTGGGTCGCTTCATAGCCAAGTCAACTGAGAGGTCTCTCCCTTTCTTCAAAAATTTGAGAGGGACTAAAAATTTACTTAGTAGCCCGGTTCAAGGAGAAAACTTGTAGCCCGAATTCTCCTCATCGTTCCAAAAGCTCAAGGGATACCTCGCCTCCCCACCATTGCTTAGTAGCATGGTTCAAGGAGAAAACTTGTATGTCTACCTATCAGCTGGAGATCGAGCAGTGGGCTGCAGCTTCAGAAAGGGAGGAAAAGGGCTTTCAGAAGCCACTTTATTATGTGAGTAAGGCTTTGTCCGACGTAGAAGGGAGGTACTTCAATGTTGAAAAGATAGCTTACGCTTCAATGGTAGCAGCCAGAAAGCTCCGAGCTTACTTCTCTGCTTACCCTATTGTCGTGCTAACTAATGCACCATTGAGGAAGATATTGCATTAGCCAGAAATCTCAGGTCGACTGATCAACTGGTCCATAGAGTTGACGGAGTTTGATATCGAGTATAGACCTCGAAAAGCTTTGCAGACTCAACCTTTAGCTGACTTTTGGTCGAACTAGCATTCACCAAGGAAAACAATGCAAGGGCCACCCCAAAAGAGAGCATGAAGGGGAAAGAACAATCGAGCCAACAGATTGTGATTTTGCCCGATGACTGCTAGAAGGTTTACTCAGATGGGTCTGCTACTAAGAATATTAGTGGAGCAGGGATTGTGTTGATCGAACCAGAAATAGGTAGAGCTTTTAAAGAAGCCTTAAGGTTCAAATTTCAAGCCTCCAACAACCAGGCAGAGTATGAGGCCTTGATTGAAGCAATTGAATATGCTAAGTGTTTTGGGGCAACCAAGATCGTAGCTTACTGTGACTCCCAGTTGATCGTCCATCAAGTCAAGGGAGAGTATAAAGTGATTAATCGAGTTCTGATCAAGTATTGCGAGCTGGTGAAGAAGTTGGTCCAAAACTTGGAGTTTTGGGAGATACAGAGAATAGGTCGTGACGAGAATGAATTGGCCGACTTACTGTAAGTACCCAAATCTGGCTCATGCCTTCCGGTTAAGTTTCCCGGCAATTCCCAAACTTTCATAAAGTTCGAGGGCGATTCGGGAACTTTTCCAAACTTTCCAAGGGAGGAAGGACCTGCCAAGAATATTGAATTTGAGCAGAATCTAGTTGAAAAGGGCCTTCTAGAATGCCACCTTGCATGTTTCTAGAAAAATCTGGATCAGCAGCAAATGTAGCCATACGGCCTCTTTTGCCGCAAATGAAGCCATGCGGCCTCTTTCGCTGACCTTCTAGAATGCCACCTTGCATGTTTCTCGGAAAAATGGCCGACAAGAAATGTAGCCATACGGCCTCTTTTGCCGCAAATGAAGCCATACGGCCTCTTTCGCCTTTTTCCAGCTGCCTATAAATAGAGGCCTCCTCTACCCATTTTAGACACACAAAAATCATCCACCATCACACATAATACGTAAAATACACTCCCAAGAGCTGCTGGAAGTCCAAGAAGGTGAAGAAGAAAGCCAAGAAGCCACCTCCCTCCTCCTTGAAGATCCAAGATCAAGTCCTCCTCCTAGCTCCGTCCAAAGAAGAAGAGGAAGCCATTGGTAACCTCGCACGCTCTAACCTTGCATCTTAAATTGCTATATGTGATTATATTTGCTCATTGCATTCATACATTGCATTTATCTTGCTTGGGACTTGGTAGTTTATCATAAAGATCATATCTTTATCCCCCTTTCCCCCTTTGCATGCATTAGGTATCCTTTTCCATTAAAAATGTAATCTTTGAATCAAAGGTGCATCCTTGGCACCTAAAAATGTATCTTTTCATTAAAAATGTCATTTTTCATCATACATTCTCCCATGTCCCCATTAATAACCTTGGAGCGGACCGGTGTAAAAGATCCTATCTTTACATCGTTCCTTCCATTAAAGGTTCATGATCTCTTTAGAAAGGGACACCTTGAACCCTATATCTCCGATTATCGCTTAAGAAAGAGTATGAAGCATCTATACGAGCTCGACCGTCTTAAAGCGTAGGATTGATGGGCTAAGGACCCTCCTTTTCTAAAGAACCTCATCTTTGACCAAAAGAGAGTCATTCTCTCGATCACGCAAGTCCCGAGGGTCCCGAGGTTAAAATGCGATGATCACAAGTCATAAGATGAGGACGGGATCATAATCCCAAATACATAAAATTCCAAGGAATCCCGAGCGACAACCAACAAATGGTTTGTACGTCCGGAAGATAACTTGGGACATTCCCCCCCCCCCTTATTTTCAAACACATGCACACAAAGAAAGCACGCAAGCAAACACGATTAATGAAATCTAGGGAGACTTGCTCCGGCAAGGCACTTTGGGTGAACGCCAAACGTTCTTCCCAAGGGGTAACTTAACCTCCGAACCCATAAAACCTTTTTTTCAAAGTTTTGAGGTAATCAAAATGGCGTGGCGACTCCGTTTTTCAAATAACTCGGATGTCTTCAAACTCGCGTGAATTCCAATAAACAAAAGAATTTGGGCACACATTCACAGTTTGGCGACTCCGCTGGGGAATAACCCAAAGGAGAAAAGCTTTATTTTCAAAACAAAAATCGATACTTGGTATATAGGTGGACCCCACTTACCCTTCCTGTATCGCTCCCTAACCCGGGGCTTGGGATAACAAGGTGGTTTAACAATCCCACGTACCAGTATCCCTTTTCGAAAAATTTTGAAAAAAAAAATAAGAAAGCTTTTCCCTTTGAGCGGGTTAGACTCCCATCGCCAATTTCATTAATCGTGTTTGCTTTCTTTTACCATGCATTGCATCATTTGCATCTTGGAATCTGTGCATACTTTGAAACGGGAAATAACCCGAAAAATAGCAAAAGGAGTGGAACCTGGAAAATTGATCCATGCAGTCGTACGGCTAATCCTCATAGGATTCTCGACCATACGACCTCGGCAATTCCACCAGAAAAATCATGGTTAATCCGGGCGCCCTAGCGGCTTGGGGCTATTCAGCTCCATGACCGATCGGGGCTCCTTAAAATTTACGTGCTTATGTGTTGCATTTTCCCCGTCCCGAAAATCATTCCTTTAAAACACATTTATGAAAATCTCTGCTTTTAACTCAAAAAGGAACATTTTTAGGAGACCGCACACTACGCGCACCTCGATATATCCTGTACACTTTTGCACGCACGTCCTTCAAACCCGAGGGTGGTTCCACTGCACACGGACAAATTTTTACGATGCTCCCGGCGCGCACGGAATCATCCCAACCTCCCCATGGCAAACGGTGTCGACCAATGCACGCCCGTGTCACACGTTTCAAAATCCGTGACTTTTGGTTGGTTTTTGGTCTAGTCCGTGTCATATAGCCCAGTTGCATACCCACGTAAAGGTCAAGCCTTAGCTCATAACGGAAGCCAAGATTTTCGCTCAAGCGAAATTCTGCCGAAATTCCGACAAGGAAAAATCGGTGGGATCTTGACTCCGACATTGACTATTGACCTTGACCCGCACGGAATGCGTAAGAGTCAAGACCGAGTCTTTGCCAACAAATCAAAAGATCTTTCGCTCAAGCGAAGCTCTGCTAAAATTCCGACAAGGAAAAATTGGCAAGATCTTGACCCGGCATTGACTTCGATTCTGACTCACGCACTGCGTATGCAACGAAGTTCAATGTGACACTGTGTCATCCGGCTTTTGCCGCCCGACCCATGCCTATTATATTCTCGGACATTACCGAAAGTCAAAACGTCATTCGCTCAAGCGAAACTCTGTCAAAGATCCGTCAAGGCAGAGAGACGAGACTTTCCCGGTATTGCCTTGACTATAATCCGCATCGCTCGTGCGTTGAAAGGTCCTATGACCCGCTAGACCCGTTAGGAGCGTTCTTTACTCTCGGTCGGTGGGATCCGCGTGCCCTATAGGACCCTCGCCGGGCATCCACCACTGGGAGGTCGAAATACAGGTGGAATACGAGGGGCTTATAGACGTAGTGACGGAACCCACTGATCCAGGATCTAGAGTAGTTGCGAAAAAGAAGGGCAAACCCCCCCCCTTTTCCAACCAAATAGAAATAAATAAAAGACATTGTTTTAAGTAAACTTGAACAATTAGTGTAATCATGATTGCATGTTCCTATCTCTGAAATCCCTAATCGAGATCTTTTCGGTCCGATCTCCGTTTTCCTCATCTCGACCTTTCATGGTCAAATCCTAATCGAGATCTTTTCGGTCCGATTTTTTGATTTTCTTATCCCGACCTTTCATGGTCAATCTCTAATCGAGACCTCCTCGGTCCAATTTTCGATTTCCCATCTCGACCTTTCATGGTCAAATCCTTAATCGTGACCCCCCTTCGGTCCGATCTCTACTTCCAATATTGACCTTTCAAGGTCTCATCTTTTCCGATCAATTAGGATTAGGAGAAAATGCGTTTCGAGCAAAAGTTAAAGCGATAAGGGCATGTTACTTGAGCCTTCAGTCTAAACACTTACCTTCGAGTCTAAACCTTACCTATCCTTCGAGTCTAAACCTTACCTATCCCCGAGTCTAAACCTTGCCTATCCCTTTCCCGCAGCGAAAAAGAAGTGAGCGAGAGTGCTTGGGTCGGCGGCTTTTCGGTTCGAGACGGTTCATCGGCTCGAGAGTTGGAATGGCGGATTTGACAAAAACGGTGAGGGTATGGGAAATCGAGATGATTAGGAAGGAAGAGTTAGTCCTGGCTTTGGAAAATGCCCGGAAAAGGATCACGAAGAGCATTTGTCATTGCTCATCGGTGCTCTTCGCCGCAATGGAATCCAAGTAACAATTGAGTCCAACGGTTCTCTGGTAGTGGTCGAAGATGAGACTCCGTAAGTAGCCATCTCGGTTCCCCGGCCTATAACCAATACCTTCCTCCATCCACATATGATCCCTTGCCAAGGACCACTTCTCCTCGGTCCTTTCCAACATCCCCGGCTCATCGGGGCCCCATTGCCCTCGGCTTCTCGAACGGATTGGATTTCACCCCACTTATCCCTCGGTCTCGGCAATACACTGCCGGTTTATGCTCCAACCTCACATAATCGGTTTGAGATATGTGGCTATGTTCAAGCCCCTATACCCGCCTGAATGTGATCATGAGTTACCAAAAGATGAACCGAGTTTTCATTTGTTACCTCTAGGACTTAATGAATTCAGCGGAGTCAGTTCGCTACTACAAGTCCCATTGCCGATTCCGTAGCCCAAGAATCCCCGTTGACCCCTATGTGGCAATGTTGATGGAGCAAGTGAAACAGATGCAAGAGAAGCTTGACCTCATGATGAGTATCAATACTCCCTTGACCCAAGATGTCGGACCGTGCAAGGAAATGACTCCACCGAGCATAACCCAATACCAAGCAAGAACCGTACTGACTCGGCACCGGTACCTCACAAAGGAAAGAATGTCACAGACTTCCTTGACCAAATCCAACAGTGGAACCAATTGGACAATGGGAATGCGAGTCTTGAGAATAACAAGGTCCCAGAAAACCTCGCTCCTTTCACTTTAACAATACGAGAGATGCCTTTAAGCAAGATTACGGAAGAGCTAGTGAAAGAAAAAGCGATAAAGCCACTGGAGAATTGGAAGCCCGGGAACCCCGGTATCGGAATGGACGAGACCAAACAACATCGCTTCCATCAATACCATGGGCACGACACTGATGATTGCACCCATTTGAGGCATGAGATCCAAAAGTTGATAGAAGATGGGAAGCTTGAGAACCTCCATGGGCCAAAGACAGAAAGTTATGACAAGAGGTCAATTCAAGAAGTGCAAGGTCAGAAACGTCAGCCTGATGATTTTGGGATGCCCATGAGCAAAGTTTTCAACGATTTGGTGAAACGAGGCCTTCTCACACCTCTCGAGAATCATAAGCCAAGAAACCCAAGTAGAGTTGACAGGGCCAAGTTCTGTGAATACCACAAGCATTATGGTCATGTGACAGACAAGTGTGTGGAGCTGAAGAAAGAAATTCAGTGGCTGATCTACGAAGGAAAACTCAAGCTCCCTGGCAGTCCAACCCGCGAAGAGTAACTAGACTAGGGTTTACCTATCCTTAAAAAAAAAAAAGGGAGAATATAGTCTCTCAGTCAACCTTCGTAGGTCCTAGTATTTTTCCTTTCAATTAAGTCCTCTACGGACATTGTATTGAATCTTCAATTTTCTATAAAAGAGTCTTCTTCTTTTCTTGCTAGACTTAAGACATTATTTGCACACCTACATTACATTTAATGAAATGGTTTTATTTTATATGATCACTTGCATTGCTCAACGAACAATCTCTCGAAATAATTAACGTTCTGATTAATCGGTGTGAGAAAGTCAACTAATGCCATCAAGCCATACACTTTCCTTACCCCACAAAAGGCCTTCATCAAAGCCATACACTTTCCCAAACCATGTCCACCTTCATCTTGACCAAGTCAACGACGGCGACAACATCAAGGAACGACAAAAAAGGCCACTCAGCTTCGAAAGATTGACCCCGTGTCGACAACAACCTAGGGGCTTGGCTTAGACTTCAAGGGTATCAAGAATGTTCAAGCAGGGGCTCGCCTTGGCCCTCAGGTGCTTCAGAAAAAAAAAAAAAAAAAAAAAAAAAATAACACAAAGTGCAAAAAGAGTAATACCCGGCTAGGCCGAAAATCCCAAAAAGGGCGATCTAGGCAAAAACGGGTTGCACATAAAAAAAAAAAAGAGAAAAAAAATCTTAGTGCAAAAAGAGTAATGCCCAGCTAGGCTGAAAATCCCAAAAAATGGCAGTCTAGGCAAAAAACAGGGTTGCATATAAAAATAAAAGAAAAAAATGAGGCCAAGGACCCAGCACCGCCAATCAAAAGCTTGACAAACAGACAAAGTCAAAGCTCGAAGAACAAAAGTTGTCGATAACAATGGGGCAGTCGAAGCAAAGCCAGAAGCATTTCATAAGCCTGCAGGCACGTACGAATCCTTTCTTCCCCAACGAAAGAGGAAGCAATCAGAAGCAGCCGTCCAAGAATGACTTGGTCAAGGAATCATCCCGAGGCCCACGCCTCATCATCTCATCCTAAGCCTTTTCACTAATCCCAAAGCCTTACATAGTCCGGCCAAGGCCGAACTACGGCGACCTGAGCTCCTCACAATGAGGGGAACGTAGGCAACCAGCAATGGTCCGGTCATAAGCATATCCAAATTACCGAAAACCCGGTCTCATCAAATGACCTCTCCCATGGACACAGTCAAATCCCAGAAAACCCGGTCTCATCAATGACCTCCTTATACACAAACCTTTCTTTCACACCCAGCCAACCTTGATCCGCGACATTGGTTGACTTTCTCCTCATGATTAATAAGAATGTTTGTTCATATCGAGATTAGTGGTTGAATAACCCGAACATTAATAAAGGGTTTTAAGCAATCTTGTGATCATTGTAAGTAAAACAAGTTTTCAGATGTCTTGACAAGTCTTCCTTTTCTACATCTTAGGAAAGATAGCGCTAAACACTAATTTTCTATCAGCAGGGGCTTCCATACACTTTTACCAACCTTTCTACGCTTATGCTCTCTCAAAAGAGTCAAACCTAAAGCGAGTTTTTGTGCCTACGTCAAATAAGGCCGTCAAAATAACACAAAATCGGGAGCTATTCCCACCTTTCGAAAAATATGCCCCTGCATGTATATATCTTCCTAAAAGTTCTTCTCTTCGTCCACATCTTCTTAAGGTTGACTGAGTGACTAAAAAAAAAGAAAATAAAAAAAAAGAGGAAAAGGATAGGTTTTCCCTCTTCTGCTACAATTCGCATTAGGATTGCCTTGAAACTCTTCAAGTCCGGGACCTTGCTAAGCCATTCCTTTAAACTTGGGGCTTCTTTAGCCATTTTTGGGGTTCACATCGAGTTCTTCACTAGGTCCCTAGATGGATTCAGTCTTGGCCAAGATCAACCTCAGGATCATTTCCGCAGTACCAATCGGATTGGGATTTTTGTTAGAACACTGGGTGGGGCTTCGCCAAGTCACTTCGCCTACTCGGTTCATTCAACTGGGGCTTTGCCAAATGAAAGGATCTTTCCTTGCTTTAGTAAGACATGGGGCTTTGCGAAAGTTTTTCCTCGGGCCAGGGGCTCCGTTAAGTTACATCCATCCCTAGAAGAGAGGTTTGGTCACTTCAATATACGCTTCGGTTATAAAAGCACATCGGCATCGGCTTCAAGCGCCGAGTTTAAGAAAAGGACCTTAATCAAGACCCGAGGTTTAAACCCGAGTCTCGGCCCAAGAAGGAATTCTAGTCCACGTAGACAACATCTCAAGAACAACGGCGGTTCATCGCACCCAAGGGATACGACCCCACCCGTTTGAAACCCGTCTTAAACAATTCCCAAATACATTCCATATGTATATCCGCACTAGCCCCTACCATGCTTCCAAGAAAAAAATCACCCCTAGGCTCAAGTAACGTGCCAATTGCTAAAAATAACATTTTCTCCCAAAAAGCGCCTCCGTTACTTCCGTTATAACGAGATAACGCTAGGCGACAGTTTCCTAATTGTCAAAAATCCAACTTTGGCTACCTCTATCACGCGTATTGAGAAGTATGCTCAAGTTTTCCGATTATAGCTGCCTCTATCTACTCGATAGTGACGTAAGCTTTAGCTTCCTCAGGTGACGACCTCCACTAATCGTCAAAACCTCAAGAATCCTAGACATCGTTCCTAAACTGTCTAGATGAAGCTTGAACTACGATCAAGGCTTGATTCCTCCGGGATACGTAGGTAGCCTTTCATAAAAGGTTCAGCCATCCGACCACGTTGGTCACCTTTTCTTTCCCCGTTCCTCGATAGTGCATAAGCTTTTCATAAAAGTCCAATTTTTTGACCACATTGGTCACCCCTTTTGATTTGGCACATTCCTTGTAGGATCGGTTGTTTGACCTCCTAGGAAGGGACCAAATATCTCTTTGTCATTGTCCCAAGAAGGCCAGGTAAGTAATCTCTTTTGGTCACCCAATTCCAACTCGTATGCAATTCAATTCCAGTTCCAAAGGTTCTGTAAAGTACAGTTCAGGCTACCTTTGTCACGCGACAAACCTAGCCTCTTGGCATACAAAGTCGTGCGACATACTTAGCCCATGTGGCTGGGTTTTACAATTTTTGCCCCCCGAGGCTTATTTTACAAGTTTACCCCCTCGTGGCTCATTTTATTTGCCTTTGGCATTTTTAATTCACTTCTTTTACAAAAATTATCAGGATACATCCGACTTTCTTTACAAAAAATCATCAAGTTCTTTTTACTTCTTTAATCTCTGAAATAACGTCTTCTAGTTTTAGTCTCCGTTATTTCCGTCATAAAGAAATAACGTCATCTAGCTTTAGCTCCCTCTATCTCCGTCATAAAAGAGATAGCGCCGTAAGCTTTAGCTTACGTTAAAAGGAAATAATTTTTAGGTGACGGCCTCCGGTAATTGTCAATTAGGTGACGGCCTCCGGTAATTGTCAAATTAGGTGATGACCTCGATTAATTGTCAAATTAGGTGACGGCCTCCAAGAATTGTCAAATTAGGTGACGGCCTCCGGTAATGGTGTCAAATTAGGTGACGGCCTCCGCATTGTCAATTAGGTGACGGCCTCCAAGAATTGTCAAATTAGGTGACGCCTCCAAGATTGTCAAATTAGGTGACAAACCTCCGATAATTGTCAAATTAGGTGACGGCCTCCAAGTAATTGTCAAATTAGGTGACGGACCTCCGGTAATTGTCAAATTAGGTGACAGCCTCCAGTAATTATCAAATTAGGTGACAGCCTCCAGTAATTGTCAAATTAGGTGACAGCCTCCAAGAATTGTCAATTAGGTGACGGCCTCCGGTAATTGTCAATTAGGTGACAAACCTCCGGTAATTGTCAAATTAGGTGACGGCCTCCGGTAATTGTCAATTAGGTGACATCCTCCAAGAATTGTCAATATTAGGTGACAGCCTTCCGCAATTGTCAAATCGGTGACGGCCTCCAAGTAATTGTCAATTAGGTGACATCCTCCAAGAATTGTCAATATTAGGTGACGACCTCCAAGAATTGTCAAATCGGGTGACATCCTCCGGTAATTGTCAATCGGTGACATCCTCCAGAATTGTCAATCAGGTGACATCCTCCATTAATTGTCAAAATTTCAAGGATCCTCGACATCGTTCTTAACCTATCTAGTGATGCTCGAACTACGATTATGGCTTGATTCCTCCGGGATACGTAGGTAGCCTTCCAAAAGGTTCAGCCACTCGACCGTCTCGGTCATCTAATCCGTCTCGGCATTCGCCAGATCGGATCCTTTTCTATCGACAACCCCACTTGCCTTGCAAGTGACGTTGCCGAGGGGCTTCTGTAAGTACCCAAATCTGGCTCATGCCTTCCGGTTAAGTTTCCCGGCAATTCCCAAACTTTCATAAAGTTCGAGGGCGATTCGGGAACTTTTCCAAACTTTCCAAGGGAGGAAGGACCTGCCAAGAATATTGAATTTGAGCAGAATCTAGTTGAAAAGGGCCTTCTAGAATGCCACCTTGCATGTTTCTAGAAAAATCTGGATCAGCAGCAAATGTAGCCATACGGCCTCTTTTGCCGCAAATGAAGCCATGCGGCCTCTTTCGCTGACCTTCTAGAATGCCACCTTGCATGTTTCTGGAAAAATCTGGGCCGACAGCAAATGTAGCCATACGGCCTCTTTTGCCGCAAATGAAGCCATACGGCCTCTTTCGCCTTTTTTCAGCTGCCTATAAATAGAGGCCTCCTCTACCCATTTTAGACACACAAAAATCATCCACCATCACACATAATACGTAAAATACACTCCCAAGAGCTGCTGGAAGTCCAAGAAGGTGAAGAAGAAAGCCAAGAAGCCACCTCCCTCCTCCTTGAAGATCCAAGATCAAGTCCTCCTCCTAGCTCCGTCCAAAGAAGAAGAGGAAGCCATTGGTAACCTCGCACGCTCTAACCTTGCATCTTAAATTGCTATATGTGATTATATTTGCTCATTGCATTCATACATTGCATTTATCTTGCTTGGGACTTGGTAGTTTATCATAAAGATCATATCTTTATCCCCCTTTCCCCCTTTGCATGCATTAGGTATCCTTTTCCATTAAAAATGTAATCTTTGAATCAAAGGTGCATCCTTGGCACCTAAAAATGTATCTTTTCATTAAAAATGTCATTTTTCATCATACATTCCCCCATGTCCCCATTAATAACCTTGGAGCGGACCGGTGTAAAAGATCCTATCTTTACATCGTTCCTTCCATTAAAGGTTCATGATCTCTTTAGAAAGGGACACCTTGAACCCTATATCTCCGATTATCGCTTAAGAAAGAGTATGAAGCATCTATACGAGCTCGGCCGTCTTAAAGCGTAGGATTGATGGGCTAAGGACCCTCCTTTTCTAAAGAACCTCATCTTTGACCAAAAGAGAGTCATTCTCTCGATCACGCAAGTCCCGAGGGTCCCGAGGTTAAAATGCGATGATCACAAGTCATAAGATGAGGACGGGATCATAATCCCAAATACATAAAATTCCAAGGAATCCCGAGCGACAACCAACAAATGGTTTGTACGTCCGGAAGATAACTTGGGACATTCCCCCCCCCCCTTATTTTCAAACACATGCACACAAAGAAAGCACGCAAGCAAACACGATTAATGAAATCTAGGGAGACTTGCTCCGGCAAGGCACTTTGGGTGAACGTCAAACGTTCTTCCCAAGGGGTAACTTAACCTCCGAACCCATAAAAACCTTTTTTTCAAAGTTTTGAGGTAATCAAAATGGCGTGGCGACTCCGTTTTTCAAATAACTCGGATGTCTTCAAACTCGCGTGAATTCCAATAAACAAAAGAATTTGGGCACACATTCACACTTACTCTCCAAATTAGCCACTTCATACAAGCATCATGAAGAACCAATCTCATACTTAGAGCATCCAGCATACGAAAGAGTACAGGTTTTATGCTCGGTCTACGGCTCTAAGTGTTGGATTGACGAGATGAAGGCATACATTGAAACAGGCGAGCTACCAGTTGACGAGCAAAAAGCTAGAACGATAAAGAAGAAGTCCCCCAGGTTTAGTATACATGGAAACACATTGTTTAGAAGGTAATTTGTGAAACCATTACAGAGGTGTGTTCATCCTATGGAAGTTCCTCAATTCTTGCTCGAGGTACACAGTGGAGTATGTGGTGGACACCCGGGGGCCAGAACTTTGGCGGACAAGATACTCAACTGGCCTCATCTAAGGGAGGATGCTCATGAGTTTGTGCAAAAGTGTGATAAGTGTCAAAGATATGTCGACCTACCAAGGCTCCCAACAACTGAGCAAACACATGTGGTCGCAGCTTGGCTGTTTGACATGTAAGGGGTAGACTTGATCGGACCCTTCCCACCCGCCCGTGGCAATTGTAAGTATGTGATAGTGGCTATTGATCACTTCAGCAAGTGGATCGAGGCAAAACCTTGGCAAAGATAACAGAAGAAAACGCCATCAACTTCATCCACGATTATATTTGGTGTCGCTTTGGGGTGCCACATTCAATTGTTTCAGACAATGGGCTACCGTTCTCAACTGCTTTTGAAACAGAGATGAAAAGGTTGGGGGTCAAACATTGGAAGTCGTCAGTCGCTTATCCTCAAGGCAACGAGCAAGCAGAGGTAGCAAACAAATTAGTATTGACAGCACTAAGTAAGGGCCTTATCTGTCGAGCTGGCAGATGGTTGGACGAACTACCCCTTGCTCTTTGGGCAGTCCGTACAACCACCCTGGGGCCTATAGAGTAAACCCCATTTGATCTTACATTTGGATCGTAGGCCATGACACATGCCGAGCTACGAATTCCACAGCTAGGATGGCCTTATTTGATCAGAACCAGAATAAATCCAACAGATTGCTCGACTTGGACCTATTAGATGAGAAATGGATGACTGCCCAACATAGGATGGCCAATTATAAGCAAAAAAAATAAGGGGTATCATGACAAGAAGGTAAAGAAGAGGTCATTCAACGTTGGAGACTATGTCCTATGGAAGATCGAGGTAATTGGAAGGAAAGCTGAACATAACATGTTATCTCCGAACTGGGAAGGACCCTACATCGTCGCTAGAGTTGTTAAGGAAGGGACCAACAAGATTGGTTATCCAGGTGGTGACGAGCTAAAACACCCTTGGCATGCTAGCCACTTAGTTAGATATTATTTCTGATTGAGCCCTCTATGTAACAATCTACTTCATCAATAAAAATGGGTCACCCCCAGAAAGTTCTATCTATCAACTGTGTTATGCTTGCAATGTGATTCAATTAAGATCCGACTGTTAGTCTCGAAATATTAAACAAGCTTGACTAAAGTCCTAAGTCAACCTCATTCTTAAACATGTTCGACTGAAAACTTATGTCAGTCTTGTTCCTTAAACAGACTCGACTAAAGTTCTAAGTCAACCTCGTTTTTAAACAGGTTCGACTAAAAACTTATGTCAGTCTCGTTCCTTAAACAGACTCGACTAAAGTCCTAAGTCGACCTCGTTCTTAAACAGGTTCGACTGAAGACTTATTTCTGTCTCATTCCTTAAACAGACTCGACTAAAGTCCGAAGTCGACCTCGTTCTTAAACAGGTGTGACTGAAGACTTATGTCAGTCTCGTTCCTTAAACAGTCTCGACTAAAGTCCTAAGTCGACCTCGTTTCTTAAACAGGTTCAACTGAAGACTTATGTCAGTCTCGTTCTCAAACAAGTTCGACTAAAACCTTAGTCAGCTTCGTTATGACAAACTGGTCTGACTAAGACTTTGGTCGATCTTCTACTTAATCTAGTTCGATAAAAAATACAAAAGTATGGATCAAGGGAAAATGGTACCAAAGTCAACTAGCATTAAAGTAGCAAGTCCCCCAAAAGCGGGCCAGGACTTGCCCAAATTCAAGACATAAATGTTATAAGTTAAAATGCCTCCAAAATCGGGCTAAGACATTAACTACTAAAGACAGTAAGGCAAAATTGTTTGGGACTTGTTCATTACAAAATTAAATTGAAAAAAAGAGATCAATCTTCTTGATCATCAGTTGGTTGCTCCTGCTGCTGCTAGTCTCTTTGCTCGTCCTCCTCGAAAACATGGTCCTCGGTGACCTCTTCATCCTCCTTCTCAGCTTCATCAGCCTCCTCCAGCTCTTGAAGTATAACATTGAAATTCCTTTGCTCGATTTGAGGGGCGACCCAAGGCTCTAGCCCATCTTCAATGTCTTGCTTGGCTATGATGGCCAGGACGTTGTCATTGAAAGGCACAAGGAGTCGCCACTGTATGCCTGCTCATCGTAGTGATCTTAGGATGCCCATTGAGCCAATTTGTCAACACTTAAGTCAACTGAAGGATCCACTACATCACGACGGGCCATGTGTTGGTGTCCAACATCATAGAAATCCCTAGCTCGGACACGGTGATGTCATAACACTCATCACTATTCTTGAAGTTCTCCACAGCAGCCTTCTCCCGGGCTAGGGCCTCTTCTTCCCACCGGAGCCGAGCTGCCTGATGGTCGTTTATTAGTTGCTCCATTCTCCTTGACCGATCTTGAACTAGGCCCGACAATTGCTCAACCTGGCCTTCAACTTTGGCTTTCTCCTGGCGAGCTAGGGCCACCTCCTCCTCCAAGGCAGCTTTAGTAGGGGCTAGAGATTCTACCTGGGCTTGGAGAGGAGCTAGCCGCTCCCTTGCTACCTTCAAGTCAGCCAGAGCCTCATCCCGCTCCTTCTCAGCATTGAAGTGGTGGCTTGGAGAGCTTGGCCTTGAGAGTCAGAGTCTACCAGATTTTCCCTCAGCTCGGCGGCCTCCCTATCCTTCCTAGAATATTTAGTGGAGGCTATCTGCTCCTCCTCAATTGCAGCTCTACAGCTGCACCTAGCCTGATCTGTCAAAGCAAGAGACTGCATGGATAAAGGGAGATGGTCAGTATAACAGCTATCAAAAACATGACGACCAAACTGAAAAGGAAAAAGTATGAAAAATACAAGTGTTACCTCGGAAGCCAGGAGGCCGGATCTGTCATGGTATTCCTCCGGGGTGAGCCCCTCCTCTACAAACTGGGCCAGCAGGTCTCTGTCCGTTGCCCTTCTCACAATTATTTGCCCCAATCCCAGGTTGGGATACTGGCAGCATACACTATTAACCCCAGTGAGGGGAGGGACATCACTCAGCCTCTCCACCAAGGCTTTCACTTCCTCGGTGCTTCTGGAGGAGGGAACCTGAGGTGGAGGATGGCTGGAAGTGGAGCCCGCTGCTCGGGAAGTTCCAGCTTCTTCAAGTGCAAGGTCGACACGGGACCTTTTTCTCAGGCGATTAAGGGGAAGGTCATCATCATCATCTTCTGGCTCGTCATCGCCGAGCTCCAAGTCCACAATATTGTGGGGGTCTACCCCAACTGACTCATGCCTGGGATCGAAGCTCGACTCTAGCTTGGTCGACATGTCGACCTCCCCCTCTCCCCCAATAACTTGCACTTAGGGGGATTGTTCAATGGGCTCTACCGGCCCAGGCCCATCAATGGGGACCATCCCCACTCCTTCATTGGGAGGCAAAGTGTTTCTATCCTCCACCTCCTTCTCCCGGCTGGCTCTGGTATTGGCAACTCCATGCGCCTTCTTGTTCCTCCTCCTATCACCAAGGTCGACTACACGATTCATGTTGGCCTCATGTTCTGCTGTTAAAACTGCACGATCAAAGGGAAAACAATCATCAAAGAGATATACGAACAAAAATATGTGAATTAAAAAGGAAGCAAGTTAAATATTTAACCGCCATGGTGAAACAGGCTTCTGTAATGGCCGGGTTTCTTCTTGCGGTGAGTGGCGCGACACACTCGAGCCTTTCTCGCTTATGGATAACCCAATCTGGGTACGTAAGGCTACAAATTATGGGCACTAAAGGGGCTACCTCCCCATCTCCTCCTAGCATCATTCCGGCCTGAATGAAGAAATCTTTATCCGAGCTAAGAGTGGCCTAACTTATAGTGCTCCTCCGTGCCACCAATGTCAACCTATGAGTGAGCTCCCCGCTCCATTATGGGACCCAGTAATCTTCCTCCTTCATGGAAGGTGTATCAGCCTCAGGCAAGGGGAACTCCCATCCCTTCATACTTTCCATAAGAATCATGTGGCTATTCCACCCTGAATCTTTGTCGGGCAAGTTGGTGAACAGGTTAGGGGCCTTAGCTTTGGCCGGAGTACTTATTCCGAAGGTCTTCTCATTTTGCACTACCTTGAAGAACCTCTTAAACACGTGCATACAGGGTTCGTACCCCACAAACCTGCAGACTATAGCAAAGCAAACCAACACCCTCACAGTTTTGGCGCCCAATTGCATGGGGACAGCGGCCATGCACTCCAAAAACTCGCAGATAAAAGGATCGAGGGGAAGTCATAGCCCGGCCTCAAACTGGCCGTAATAGAAGGCTACCCTAGTGGAGCTCAGGCGCAGTGCATCCAAGATTGAGCCTTCCTTTGCCCCTCCATGAAATGGGTGAGGTGGAAGTCATCTTTGGGGACCTCAAAGAAGTCGTGAAGGATTTTGATGCGGGATTCAGTGTTCTTCCTCCCTATGACTGGCTTGGGGGCCACATATCCCCTCTCATTGCGACCTGGAACCACAGTCGAGCAAAATTTGTCCACGATGTTGCTTGAGGAGGAGCTCGATGAAGTAGAAATGGAAGATTGTTGAGCTGCCATATCTACAGAAGACACATAAACAGGGGAATCAGACCTAGTTGAAGTATGTTTCGAACTACCTAAGGGCGACTTAGATTCCCCTAGGAATGCTAATCTCTCCCTATGGAAGGGGTTTATTGGACTTGATATAGAATACTATGAGGTGGTCTATTAGTTTATTGAAAAGACGGAAACGAATAATCCGTGGATCATCCGCCTCCAAATCCCCCATACTCTCACTCGCTGGGAACCCTACCTCGCCATACAATAAGCTCCACCTATCTAGAATGGTAATGTACTCCTCTCTGGTCAGTTCCCTCCATGGACCCTCTAGCCTCTTTTAAATCCTAAGGTTTATGGAGTTGTACCCATACCTAACACCTAGCTCGAAGCCAAAGGTAATAGCCATGGCGGAATAAGGGGAGACACTTGAAATTAAACCTAATACTGAGAAATTGAAGGGTACCTTGATTGATTTGAGGAAGATGGAACTCAAAGACGAAGCGAAAAGCTCGACTAAACTGGAAAATCAAATTCCTTGCTTTTGTTCTTGCTGGAGTATTTGTTTGCTAAACGATTGTAAAGTTCGAAAAGGAATGGTATTCTTCCTTTTATACGCCTCATTTTTCTTACTTGAATTGGAAAGGGTGGGAGACATAACCGTTCAGATTTGTCAGTTAATGCTCCGCAGCGGTTCCCAAGATAGTTGTTCAATCGCCAGAATCGTACCATTATGACAAAAATTACGGCGCATTAAACAGCGTATCCAACCGCCATAAGTCAATGGTCGAGAGCGACCTACGCTTACTCAGTTGACCTTTCAACAGCGAGCCACGTAATCCATCACATAAATTTTTCATAACTTCCTGGTCGACAACGTCAACACAGAAAGTTGGGGGCCACTGAATGAAATAAAAGTGACGGGATAGGCCCAATAATTGAAGCCCAACATTCCATGCATTACACATGCACAATTATTAATTGGGCCAATACAGATGCTACTACGCCTGCGGCCCACCAACATAGGTCAGTCGACCTAGCTCATTATTCGACCATCTTTGGTCCCGACCTAGCTTCGTACGTGATGGATGTGGTTTTACCCATCCAAAAGATATATTTTCTAGCTTATTTGGTGCTCGAAACCTTGAGAATTTAATGTATTTTCTAGTATTTTGAAAGTACAGGGGTTGAAGTGCAACAATGTTGAAAACGGAGGATTGGAGCGTACTTTGGAAGCTTTTGGATCAAATTGCAATTTTGGAAAATTTGGGACAAAACGGAAATTATGAAGTTCAAGGGCCAAAGTGGAATTCTTGGAAGTTCAGGGACTAAATTGGAAATATGGAATTTTTGGACGAATTTGATATATAAAAATTCATGGGATAAAATGAAAAATAAAATCTCAAAGTGCGAAGTGCAAAAGAATTTTTTATAGTGGCCAAAGTGCGACTGCAAAGTAGCGAGACGAACTGAATAATAAATATTTCTAAATGGCACAAAATGATTTATGGTTGCTGGGCCAAGGAAAGCTAGCTACTGGCCGATTTATGGTTGCTGGGCCAAGGAAAGCTAGCTACTAGCCGAGGGAATTGGAACTGAAGGCAAGGAAGGGCCGGCCAAGGGTGAAGGAGAATTGGGCCAAAGCAATTTTGGGACTGGGCCTGGATTTGGCCGAGGATGTTGGCCGCTGAAGGGAAGCTGTTTGGCCGCTGAACAAGAGAATTTGCCGAGATGTTTCTGTTCAAAAGGGCGGTCACGTGGGCAGTGATGGGCGACCGCCCACAAAGGTTTTCAGCAACAGATTTTATTCCGTCACAAATGAGGAAAACGTGATTTTCCACAGATTTGCACAGAATCAGTGACGGATTTCGAAAGATCTTCTATTTTGACTAGGATTTTGACCCTAATTTGTTTCCAAAAAGGATTTCCACCTCTCGCCTCCTATATAAACAACCCTAGACTAGTTTTTGATTATCTTTGAATCTTTTGATTATTATTATTCTCTCTTTATATTTTCTTTCTCCAAAACATATTACAATTCCTTTGTACAAGATTGAAGGTTTTAATTCAAGGTTTGAGGTATTTATTTTAATGGCCCTTCGAGGCTAAATTCTTTAGTTTGCGGATTGGTAGTAACACATATTTGATCTTTATGCTAAGGTTTTAATCCTTCCTATCTCTTTTCGTTCTTGTTCTTCTCAACATTCTTAACCATTGTTCTTGAGATCAATTGTGTTGACCTTGCGGAAAACCTTTGACCTCTTGAATTTATTTGGGTATAAATTATTGCATTTGCGTGAATGATTTATAATTTGACCATTGTTGAGAAGAATAGATTCAATTGAGGACCTTGCGGAAATCAAACGAATCTAGGTTCCATTGTTCTTAAGTTTTTAATTGAATTCTTGAATGTTTATATTGACCTTGCGGAATATATAAACAAGATAGAATTAGTAGGGTTTTAATGTTCTTATTGACCTTGCGAAATATATTAACATCTTAGCCCTAGATTTTTGTGAACGAACCCAAGAATGAGATTGAATTATTTTTACATGATTTAAATAGCATAAAGTGATAATATGTTGTGAATCCAATTCGTGGACTATTTCGTAATCCTTGAATTATTTCCTTGTTTTGTTATTTTATTTGCTTAATTAGTTTTTGTTAATTAGTTTTAATAATAAAATCAAAGCCAAAAACCCCCTTTTGTTTCTTGTCACACTAATTAAACCAATTTGTTCAACACTCAAATCTCTGTGGATTCGACCCTTGCTTGTGCATACTACTACAACGGTAGCTAGTACACTTGCTAGGTATTTTATTACAAGTGGATTTTCATCCATCAGTACGACATACGATCACTTATATAATTCACATCTAAGCCAAGGCACAAAGTTAGGTCGACTTCGAACATTCATGCGACCTCGAACTATATAAACGTGCGTCTATATACGACTCAATGTGTAACCGCCTCCTACAATTACGGAGATCGTTACGCCCACATTATCTCCATGATTTAAGAGATTCCTTATGAACTTATGAAGCTCATATATATACCAGACTACATCTAACGCAAAAAGGTAATGTATTCTTGGCTACTTTGAGATGATGTTGTTTCCATACAGTTTTATACAAACTTATAATACCACATCTTATCATCACGCCGGAGTGTATTAGTCGGATATCACCCAGGCTAGTCGTTTGTTCGTGATTTCAGGCCACAGTAGCTGGAAATCAACCTATTGCTGTAATAAGGCTAATCTGTATCGTTTCCTGCGTCATCATAAATAAAAACAAGTTTACTAATAATAATATCAGTCAAACCCATTATGTTTCTTTACAATTGTTAAAACCAAAAAACCCAATTGAAAAGCCCAAACATTTAATTCCCTGGCCTATAACATCCCATTTCCAGTCCACTTTTATTTTATTGTAAACCCTGACCCTCTCGCTTAAAAAAGCCACTTCTTCCGTATCCACGTTGTCGTCGTCATCGTCAAACGATCAAACCCATCTTCTATCTTTAGTTTTTGACTTTTTTCTCGGCCTCAAACCCACATCTTCAATTTTTGTCCTCCCCCTCCATCATCATCGATCCCCCCACAATCTTTTCACTATTTGATTTTATTTTCTTCTTCTTTATGCCTAACCCCCAAACACTTTCTCCCCATCATCCATGACAACTTCAAAAAAGCAAGGTTCAAATGTTAACCACGGCACAACCCGCCTCATCGACTTGACGGACCTCGACGGCGCCTAACCTCGGCGGCACGTAATTCGACTAGACGAATCCTAACCAGCCTCAACGGCCGCCTAGAGAAGGAACGCCTAGTTTGTCCGACTTGAAGAAAAGCGGGGCGTTTTGATGCCGCTGAGCGCCTAGACGCTGCCTAGGCGGGCTAGGCGCCCGCGTTTTAGAACACTGGTGTTATTTAGGTAAACTTTTATAAATAAAAAAAATTGGTGAATGAAAACATGGGAAAGAAGTTTCAAAAATTGAGATAATTAATTTGGGTCGAATATTTAAGTTGAATTTTTGTGGGTAATCAATTTTTTATATATTGCTAAAACAATAAATAAATGTTTTATTTAACCATTTAAAAATATTTTTCTATAAAACTAATTTATATAGTTTTTTAAATAAAAAATATGAGATTTTTTTTAAAAAAATAATATTAGTTAGAAAATACGGAGTATGACTTTATAAAATTATATAGAAAAGATTATTTTAAAAAATATGAATTAATGAAAAAAATAGAGTTGTTAATATTATTAATTACTCATAAATGGAATAATTTTTTTATATAATAATACTTATGCACATACAATGAGATAGTTTTAGTAACTTCTTTAATTTATAAGTATACTAGCACATGTCCGTGTCCAAGGCCACGTAATTTTTTTTTAATTTTTTTTTTTAAATTAAAAAAAAATCTTTTTTTAAGGGCAAAATGGGAAAGGGACAAATTAGTGAGGGCAAAATGGGAATTTTGACACGTGGCACTGTTCATACCACTGTTCAAAACACCCCTTCCATTTATACTATAGATTTGTCAATTTTTTTATCGTTCGTTTGTTTAACGTTTAACGTTCGTGTGTGTGTGTGTGTGTGTTAGAATAGTTGCTCTAAAAAAAGATTGACAAAACGAGAGTGAGCAGCAAAAGAAGACTTGAGTCAAAATACCAGTTACGTCCCCGATACTGAACATCCTTTCACCGTCGATTATAATTTCATCAACGGCTCAAACACAACCAAACCCCTTTCACACGGATCTTAATCCAAATATTTCAAAACCAACCGCCAATAAACACAGGAGCCCAAATTCAAATCCTCCCAAAAAAACTCCTATATAAATCATCCCCAATTCTACAAGTTTTTCATTCCATCAAAACCTAATCATCTTTCAATTAACATCCAGATTCTCAATTCAATCTCAAAATGTCTGGTCGTGGAAAGGGCGGCAAGGGTCTAGGAAAGGGAGGAGCAAAGCGCCACCGTAAAGTTCTCCGAGACAACATTCAGGGGATTACCAAGCCGGCGATCAGGCGGCTGGCTAGAAGAGGAGGAGTCAAGAGGATTAGTGGGTTGATCTATGAGGAGACAAGGGGTGTCCTCAAGATTTTCTTGAAAAATGTTATTCGTGATGCTGTCACTTACACTGAGCATGCCAGGAGGAAGACTCACACAAATGCATGGATGTTGTTTATGCTTTGAAGAGGCAGGGCAGGACTCTATATGGTTTTGGTGGTTGATTTCTTAGATTCTTTTTTAGATCTGGTTGGTGCTGGACCAAGATTGTAAGATCTATTTTTTCTGATCCTTTATCGTACTTTATTGTGTAATGGAATGTCAGATCTAATGGAAAGTTAACATATTTCTCTATGTGATTCATAGTTAGTACAGTTTGTTTGTTGAATATTTGATTCTAATTACTTGACATCAGAATTGAAATCCCAATTCTGAGATGCTTAGGACTTGAAACATATGCGGTTAATTGGGACTTAATGATGCTTGTAAACTGTTTGATGAAATGACTGAAAGAAATGAATCTGGTATGATCTATGGTTTTTCCTCATTGTAAAACACAAACACGAGTACCTTTTGGTGCTGGTTTCAGAGGTAATAGTTACAACTTACAAGACATGGAAGCTATAAGGCTGGCCTGGCCATACACACACAATGTTTGGCGATGGCCTAGGCTCACTTTTTTAGTGAATCCCTCTTGTGAAAATAAGCTCAAAACAATCGAACAAATGAAAATGATTACAAGATTATCATGTGTTAAAATCAAAGAATGCCATGGGGAAAAATTAGCGTCCTTTGTTGATGGTGCAGTGCAGTGGACCAGCATCATATGTTATAGCTGGTATCATGGAACCATCAGCAACGGCATGACCGAACCAAATACCCCCTCCGTCCCAAGAACAAAAATAAACATTTATTTTGGGACAAATGGAGTATTTTATAAGTTTTTCACTCATTGTTCTACCTGTTTGGCATCTGGATTAGTAGGTGCCATATAGTAGTTCCCTTCACGGAAGATGGTTGGATTAGCACTGCCACCGATCGAATATATATGCCACTAGTCGTACTTATTATTGGCAACATGGGCATATCCGAGCTGGACCCTGAATTTTTCGAAATGATTTCTTACAAACATACTAGAAATCGTTGGAAACAAAAAAGAAAATATCATGTAATTTCCTTTCCTCACCTGGACATTCTCTGTACAAGACCAGGGCATAAATGGTTAATGCTACCGTAACTTTTATGACTTTATCTTCGTCATTGTTATCATTGTGCACAAGTAGCATAACCTGCACGCATAATAAACTTGGTTAGAACATTTCCAACGATACTCTATATATATTTGAGAGTTACATCTCATAGTAACGTGAGTTACAAATTATAAGAACCATACTTGTGTACAATACTATTGCACAAGCCCCAAATCTTTTCTTACCTTATCATGCTGGGAAAAGTAGTTGTTCGAGATGGTGATTGCAGTGGAAGCATGAATGACATCAATCAAACCATCATAGCATCTAGCCAGAAAGCAATGATCAATCCACACATACGAAGACGCAAATATATCAATCCCATCTCCATCAGAGCCAAGACGATGACCCAGGTCCATTGGAGTACTACGAACTAAGCCAGCTTTCCCAGGCTTACAATCATGAATACTTATACCATGTATAATTACATGACTTACCCCTTGTATAGTAATGCAAGGCCCCGTTCGCAATTTCCACTTTAGCCCCTCTCCCATCAATGGTCTTAAAACTATTCATGATAAGTTCATTCTTGATTGATATAACCATATCCTTTGTGAAAACAATCCATAGAGGCCTTGTTTGGATCACTCCATAACGCAGGGTACCCTGTCTAGGGTTTATTGGGTTATCCATACGCATGTGAGACCGTACTTTCCACCTATTGAGCCTTTCCCAAAGCCTACTGCGCAATTGGCTTAGGCTTGATGGTTGGTAGCCCAATTGGATTTTGTGCGCCAACACGAGTCTATACTCCCTCCGTCCCAGCCCACTTAGGAAATTTTGAAATGGCACGGGAATTAAGGAATATTATTATAGTATTAGGAGAGAGAATGAGTGGAAAAAGTGTTGTGAGTGTGAAAAATTAAATAGGAAAGAGAATGAGTGGAAGGAATAGTAATTATAATGGTGTTGTGAGTATTAAAATAATGTAGGAGAGAGAATGAGCGGAGAGAATAGTGATTTAAGGTTTCCATTTTGGGAATTCTTAAGTGAAGTGGGACGCCCAAAATGGAAAGTTTTCTTAAGTGAGGTGAGACGGAGGGAGTATATTGGAGCTGTACAACAACAACAACAACAACAAAGCCTTAGTCCCAAAAGAATTTGGGGTCGGCTAACATGAATCCTCATATGTTATCGTGAAAAAAAAATAAAAAATAATAAAATAAAATTAAATTAAATTAAATTAAATCAAAAATAAATAAATTAAAAATAAATAAAATAAAATAAAAAATAAAATAAAAAATAAAAAAATCAACCCCCCACATGGATTTTTGCCCTCCACTCCGGCCTCTTCAACACCATACTTTCATCCACTCCAAGTAAATTCATATCATTTTCAATTACTCTACTCCAAGTTTGTTTGGGTCTTCCCCTACCCCTCGCCATTTTATCATTTCTCCACTGTTCCGCCCTCCTAACCGGTGTATCACTCGGTCTCCTTCTCACATGTCCAAACCACCGTAGACGATTTTCCCTCATTTTATTCTCAATGAGCGCAACTCCTACTTTACCTCTGATCACCTCATTCCCCAACCGATCCTTTCTTGTATGACCGCACATCCATCGAAGCATACGCATCTCCGCCACATTCATCTTATGCACGTGACACTATTTCACGGCCCAACATTCGGTGCCGTAAAGCAATGCCGGCCTAATTGCCGTGTGGTAGAATTTTCCCTTTAATCTATTGGGCATGCCGCGATCACATAGAAACCCTGTAGCACTCTTCCACTTCAACCAACCTGCTTTAATCCTATGAGCCACATCTCCATCTAATTCTCCATCCTTTTGGATAATGGATCCAAGATAGCGAAAAAACTCAGAAGCTTGGATAATATTTCCATCAAATGTGACCGCCCCTGCCTCCCTACTTCCAACTCTGCTAAACTTACATTCCAAATATTCAGTCTTGCTTCTGCTTAATCGAAAACCTCGAGATTCCAAAGTGTGTCTCCACAACTCCAATTTACTTTCAACACCCTCTCTTGTCTCATCAATCAGCACAATATCATCTGCGAACAGCATACACCTTGGTATATCATCTTGGACTGACCTCGTCAATTCGTCCATTAACAAAGCAAAAAGAAAGGGGCTAAGTGCGGAACCTTGATGCACTCCAATCTTTATAGGGAACTCTTCAGTCTTTCCAATACTAGTCTGTACATAATAATAATACTTAATTTGACAATAAAATAACCTCCAACGGCTACTAAAACCATAATTTAAATGCTAACCACCATTTGAAATAACTTAAATGCTGATAACGGTAACAATTTCAACGGCTAGTACAGTCCACTAGCTCAACGAAATACTTAATGTTCTAAAAATAAAAACTCGAACTCCAATAGCCGCTAATCCACCAAACATGCAGCCAATTCACTCCAATCATTTATTACCTGGGAGGGAAAAGAATATGAAAGGGTGAGCGAACAAAGTTCAGTATGTTCATATGGGATCTCTTCGGTTTCTAAGAAGAGATGACCGGAACAGACGGAGTTCAAGGAATATATCAACGAAAGCATAACATATACAATAAGCAGTGTTCTAAAAATCGGGCTAGGCGGCCGCCTAGGCGGGGCCTAGGCGCTAGGCGGGGCCCAGGCGCCGCAACTTTTCTCTAGGCGGTCAATTAGGCCTTAGGCGGTCTAGGCGGTCCTAGGCGTTCTAGGCGGTCTAGGCGGACCAGGCGGTCTGGGCGAATTTAGGCGGGCCTAGGCGGTCCAAGTAATATTTTTTTTATTTTTTTTTTAATTTTTTTTAATTTTTTTTAATTTTTTAATTTTTTTAATTTAATTTTATTTTATTTACCCTTAAATGACGTCGTTTTATAAGGATTGAAAATGAAAACAAATAACACATGGTTGAATTTGACTTAACCTTAGTTTATGTTGTGGATGATGGAATACATTTAAAATTTTCATATGCGCTATAACCTTGTGTCAAAATTCTTAGCCCCGCCTATGGAATATATATTTGAATTTGTCACTATGTATTATGTATGGATAGAAACTATGGAATATATATAAAAATGTGTGTAAATTCGCGGCCCCGCCTAGGCCCCGCCTCGGCCCCGCCTAGGCGCTCTAGGCACTAGGCCCGGTCTCGCCGCCTAGGAGCCGCCTAGCGATTTTTAGAACCTTGACTATAAGTAGTTCAGATATTGAGAACAAAAATGAAAGATACTCTTCCAAATAACAAGTAGTGTCACTTTTACATAAATAAACATATGGAGATTGTAAACACATATGTCCGTCAATTCCAAGTACTTGTGCACCTTTATAAATAGGTGACTCCGATACACCTTTCAAGGTGTTCGTTGAATAAGGTTCCCTACGCTTTATCAGAGCGCTCCCTTATTATGATGCATCATGATAATCATATATAGAATTAAGGTCATTTCAATCTGTTTAGACCAATTCAAATGTCAAAGTCTTCCTTCGAGACTAGACTGGCTAGGTACATTCAAAGCCATAATTTTATACTTACTAGGTACATTCAAAGCAAGTTCATACTTGTTAGGTACATTCAAAACAAGTTCATACTTGTTAGGTACATTCAAAACAAGTTCATAATAGCAGTTCCATATATAGTATTCATAGGTACGAGAATACATAAGGCACTTTTATACCTTCATACATAGTGTTAAAGGTTCAAAACACATTATTCAAATCCAATTACGCGAATACACATTGAACAACACATTATCAATGGTAGGACATTCCAAAAGACGCTCATAACGAAGGAATACAAATGAACAACTACCGGCCACTTGGTAGTATACAAATCATCAATAGGGAATCCTATAACGAAGGAAAGATATATTCAAATACTTAAAGAACGTAATCCCTTACCTTAATCGCTTAAACTTCCTTGCAATTAATCCTCGCACGAATCTACAATCATGCAAAGAGATTTTCTTAGGGCACAAGTAATCCTTAATTACCTAATCCACACATTCTTTAATTTGTTGTTAACCTATAAGTTAATCTTCCTTAACTCCTTCTTAGGTTAACCAATTCCCCATATGTGTTACCAAATTACCCCTAGGGTTTTCTATACTCAACCTTATTCAATTTCCTTTTATGACTTTTCTCACTCTAAGTGCACTATTCACAGCACACACACAAGCACTATTCACAGCGTAAGAAAACTAATATTCACAGCATATGAAAGCACTATTCTCAAAGACACACAAACACACACTAAACCTTAAGCCCGACCCACACCTTTGCTCACACACACAAACACACACACACACTCGGCTGCACCCACACACACGCACCCAACACACACACGCTGCACACACAGCACACACACACACCTGTTGTAAACACACAACACAGCTACTACACGCATACAACACATACACGGTTCACACACTCATACGACACACACACAGAACCCTAATCGATTCTTCCATTCTTAGCATGTAATACCTTAGGTTAACTCCTTTGATTACATACCCAAACCCTAATCAATATTAGGTTTTTAATCAATGATCCGATCAATACAATGTCCTTAGATTAATTCTTAATTAATCAACAATATTCATAATAAAAACCCCAATCCAATCCCAAGAGTTTCTAGGGTTTTCTAGGTTTTAAAATTCAAGAACAATAATTATTAGACGAAACGAATCCTTTACCTTGGTTTGGTCTTCTTAGCTCAGTTGCCCAACTTCTTTCTTTCTTTTCTTCTTTTCTTCTTCAGCCTTCTCTTTCTTTCTCTTTCTGTCTGACGTCTCTCTCTCTCTCTCTCAGCCTCACGGTTTCTCACTCTATTTCTCCCTACTTCCTGCCGCCTCCCTCTCTTCTATTTCTCTAGGTTACAAAATTAATCAACCCTAGGTTTAGAAGATGTATTTATAACTAGGAGTTTTCCAATTATAGGCCAATTAGGTTTTCTAAGCCCATTAGGTAGCTTAACCCAATAATAACTCAAGCCCAACACAATCCTTTATTTAAAAGGTAATTCAAATAATTTAATTTAAAGAAACAATTTAATTACTAAAACATTTATAAATAAATCAATTAATAATAAATAATTAAAATAAATTTCGGGTTACTACATTCTTACCCCCTTAAAAGGGTTTGGTCCTCCAAACCAAATGCCCTCAATCCGAAAATAGGGTAGGGTATGACTCTCGCATCTCACTCTCGAGCTTCCACATTGCTTCTCTTTTCGTGTGATTGCTCCATTGCACTTTCACATAAGGAATAACACGCTTCCTCAATACTTGGTCTTTCCGGTCTACAATCCTCACCGGTTGCTCGTCATAACTCAAATCAGCATGAAATCTCATCTGCCTATACTCGATCACATGACTCGGGTCTGAGATGTACTTTCTCAACATCAAGACATGGAATACATTATGCACACCATCAAGCACATGTGGTAAGGCCAACTTGTAAGCCACCGACCCTACTTGCTCCAGAATCTCGAACGGTCCAACGTATCTCGGGCTTAACTTCTCGAGAATACTAAACCTCATGACTCCCTTCGTTGGCGAAATTTTCGAGGATACACAATCTCCCAACTGGAATCCTAAGTCTCGTCGTCGACGATCTGCATACGAGTTTTGTCTACTCTGAGCGATCAATAACCATTTTCTTATCTGCTGTACCTTATCCGTGGTTACTTGAACGATCTCTGGTCCCGTCCGCTTCCTCTCACCAACTTCATCCTAACATACAGGCGATCTACATTTCCGTCCATACAAAGCTTCATACGGTGCCACTCCGATGCTAGCGTGATAACTGTGGTTGTAAGCAAATTCTACCAATGGCAAGTGCTCGTCCCGAGTCCCTTGCCAATCCAATGATGTAGCCCTAAACAAATCCTCAAGTGTCTGAATAGTCTTTTCTGACTGTCCATTTGTCTGTGGTTGAAAAGTTGTACTCATCGTCAACTCGGTACCCAATGCTTGTTGTAGGCTCTTCCAAAATTTCGATGTAAACCTCGTATCTTGATCGGATACTATCGACACTGGTATCTCACGTAATCTCACAATCTCATCCACATATAACTTAGCTAACTTCTCCAATGAATCTGTCACCTTAATTGCCAAGAAATGAGCAAAATTCGTAAGTCTGTCCACTATAACCCCAATTGCGTTATGAATTACATTTACTCGGATTGTGTACTTGGAAAGATGCAGCGAAGCAAGTTTTCTAGGGGGTTCACAGAATGAAGGGCAGTATGAATTACATTTACTCGGATTGTTGGGGACCTTCATGTCAGGAATCATTGAAGGGTCACATGAATTTCTTGTCTATGATTGATGACTACTCAAAGAAGACTTGGGTAATTATTATGAAGCACATGAGTGAGGCTCTCACTTATTTCAGACAGTGGAAGAAATTAGTGGAGAATCAGACAGGGAATAAGATCAAGCGACAGCGGATAGATAATGGGTTGGAGTTCTTTAGTGCTGAGTTCGATGAGTTCTGTAAGCAAGTGGGGATTTCTAGGCATCTCGCTATCAGAGGTATACCACAACAAAATGGTGTAGCAAAGCGCATGAATCAGATATTGTTGCCTATGGCAAGGTGCATGCTCTCCAACACATGTTACTTGATATCCATCAGAGGGTATGGTAATAATAAGAAGAAATGTTGTCTTTGATGAAAACTTTGTGCTTAATCCTATTATGAGATCTGTGGTTGTATCAGGTGTTAGTAGTATTGATAAGCAGGTGGAGCTACAAGATACTTCATAGTTGAGTAGTACACAATCAGAAGTTCATCAGGATCTACCATAAAAAATAGAAGCACCAGAAAGTTAATCACCGATTTTCAAGGAACATAGGTTAGCTCAACAGAGGTATAGACGGGATTCTTCGGAGCCAACTACTTTCAAGGAAGCAGTTACATGTTAAGAGTCTGCCCAGTGACATGCAGCTACGGGGGATGAGATGGAGTCACTTCACAATAATTCGACATGATAGTTAACCAAGAGGCAGAGGGCAGAAAGATTGTGACTTGCAAGTAGGTCTTCAAGGAAAAGGAAGGTATGTCACCATCAGAGGAGGTCAAGTATAAAGCTCGTGTAGTTGCAAGGGGTTTCACACAGCACTAGGCATTGACTACGATGATATTTTCTTACCATTGGTTAGACACACTTCTATCAGAGTGATATTAGCAATGGTGGCACATCGGGACTTAGAGCTTGAGCAGCTAGATGTGAAAACAGATTTTCTACATGGGGAGTTGGAGGAGGAGATTTATATGACATAACCAAATGGGTTTCAGGTTACGAAAAAAGATTATGTGTGTAAGTTGAAAAAGTCATTGTATGGACTCAATCAATCGACTAGGCAGTGGTATAAATGGTTTAACAGCTATATTACAGAGTTTGGTTACACGAGGATCCCATATGATTGTTGTGTGTATCACAATAGAATGGTGGATGGTTCGATCATCTATTTGGTTCTTTATGTTGACGATATGCTGATAGCGGTTGTTAAGAAGTCAGATATTCAGAAGTTGATGGGTCTACTGTGTGCAGAGTTCGAGATGAAGGATTTGGGTGCGCAAAGAAAATTTTGGGTATGGAAATCTATAGGGATAGAAGCCAATAAAAATTGTTCTTATCCCAAAAAGGTTACATCAATAAAGTTTTAGACAGGTTTGACATGTCTACAACAAAGCATTTAGATTCCCCGAGTGCAGCGAATGCACGTCTGTCGGTTGCTTTTTCACCTAAGTCGGATGAGGAGAAAGAGTATATGACTCGAGTATCCTATGCTAGTGCAGCTGGTAGTTCGATATATGTTATGGTTTGCACTAGGGCGAATCTTGCTCATTCTGTTAGTGTTGTTAGTAGGTTCATGGGGAACCTGTTAAGGAACATTGACAAGCAGTGAAGAGGATCTTTAGGTAAATTAGGGGTACATCAGATGTTGGGCTCATTTATAAAGGTGATACAGAATGTGTAGTTAATGGTTATTGTGATTCATACTACTCTAGTGATGTTGACACGAGTAGATCTATGACCGGGTATACGTTCACTCTTGGTGGGTCAGTTGTCAATTGGAATGCTTATACAATCTACGGTGACGTTGTATACTACGCAGGCGGAGTACATGACATTGACATAAGATGCTAAAAATGGGATATGGCTAAAGGGTTTGATCAGCAACCTCGGGTTACATCAGGATCAGGCTAAAATATTTTGTGATAGTTTGAGTGCAATTTTTTTGGCCAAGGATCAAGTTCATCATGAGATAATCAAGCACATAGATGTGAGGTACCATTTTATGAGGAGTTAGAAGCGGATCAAGGTGAAGAAAGTGGGTAATGCGGATAATTCTGCTGACATGCTCACGAAGTCTGTTCCAACTAGCAAGTTCCAACATCGCTTGGAATTGCTAAATGTTCGCAGCTATTAGATAGCATATGAGGCAGAGGGGGAGCTTTGATTATGATCTGGAGATTAGATGTCAAGGAGGAGATTTGTTGAGTTTGGTGCCATCTAAGTTGGAGACGCCTAAATTAGGGGATTAAACATGCAAAATTCGGAATTTCTGGGACATCTGCTGGAGATATCGCGCGGACCTGAGCTCGCGGTCGCGCTGAGTTTCTGTCTTGACCAAGCGATCGCGCCGCCCTAGGGAGCGATCGCGCCGCCCTAGGGAGCGATCGCGCCCTTCGAAGAGGGCGGTCGCGCGCCTAGGGGGGCGACCGCGCGATAGGCCCAATTTGGGCTTTTGAGCGGCCAATCTGGATCAGGGTTGCAAAACCCTGCATGATTTGGAGTACACATATAAATAAAGCCTACCCCAAACATGTTTGTAGTTTTATTGCTTATTTGTTTTCTATATTTAGGGTTTGCAAATACATGAATTATTGGCTAAGAATTCGTGGAGTATATTAGAGATTGTAATATGTTGATTTTCAGAAGATAATAATATTCTCTCGCTTTATCCGTGGACGTAGCCAAGTTGGCGAAACAAATATATCCGTGTATTGTGTGATTGTTGCTTGTTTATAATATTCTAAATAGACCATGTTCAGACAAGTTTTGCACAAAAATTAAGAAAATGTGTAAGTGGTGTAAGTGTTGTGATTATAAAAAGTGAGATATGAGATAGAAGGTGGGGTTGTGAATAGTAATTAGTTGATTGGTGTAGTGAGTATAAATGCAAAGTATAATAGATAATGAGTGAGAGAAATACTCCCCTCGTCCCACTTCAAAAATGGTAATATTTCACAGTTTTTAAGTTATGTTTTAAAAAATGATTAAAGAATTGAAAATGAGTAGAAGATTATAAGAGAGATAATGTAAAAGTTAAAAACATTTAATAGGAGAGAGAATGAGTGGGAGGAATAGTAAGTTAATGAATTTTTTTTTTGTAAATATGTTAACATTATAAGGGTATAATGAATGTTATTTTTGTAAATATATAAACATTATGAGGGTATAAATGTCCGAAACACTGTTCACATATTTTCATTTATGAAATGAGCTCTTTGAAGTAGGAAGTCCCAAAAACGAAAGTGAGCTCTTTGAAGTGGGACGGAGGGAGTAGTAAAGATTGTTTGTTATTTTAGAAAGTGAAATCTTATACTCCCTCCGTCCCATTAGTATTAGCACAAACACTGTTTGTGCGGGAATTAAGGAATATGATATTTTAATAAAATGTTGTGAGTGTAAAAGAATGAGTGGAGAGAGAATGAGTGGAGGGTGTAATAAATTATAATGGTGTTGTGAGTATTAAAATAATGTAGGAGAGAGAATGAGTGGGGTTAGGTGAATATTTTATTAATATAAAGTTTCCTTTTTGAGAGTGTGCGAATATTAGAGGGACGCCCAAAAAGGAAAGTGTGCTAATATTAGCGGGACGGAGGGAGTATGCAAACACCTAAAATGATAAAAGTGAAATATTTTACGGGACGAAAGGAGTATCCATTAACTATTTCATATCCCACTTTCTATCTGCTAACTTAATTTTCATAATTACAATATTTACTCCACTACTCCCTCCGTTCCGGACCTTGATGCCTAGTTTGATTTTTCATGTAAATTAAAGAGAGAGTATTATATTGAAAGTGTTGTGAGTGTGAAATAAAATAGGAGAGAGAATAAGTGGAGGGAATAGTAAATTATAATGGTATTGTGAGTATTAAAATAATGTAGGAGAGAGAATGAGTGAAGAGAATAGTAAAGATTCCTTTCCATTTTAGGAAAAGTGCAAGTAGGTTTTGGACACCCAAAATGGAAAGTGTGCACGTAGGTATGGGACGGAGGGAGTATATATTTTTCTTAATTTTTGTGCAAAATTTATTTTGTATCTTTTGTAATGAGACGGAGAAAATATATATTCCCTCCGTCCCAATAAGTGCTTCACCCTTTTGGGTGGGCACGCAAATTATGGAAATGGGAGGGAAAAAAAATGTTGTGAGTGTAATTTGAAAATTGGAGAGAGAATTAGTGGAGGGAATAGTAAATTATAATGGTGTTGTGAGTATTAAAATAATGTAGGAGAGAGAATGAGTGGAGGAAATAGTAAAGATTCTTTGCCAAAAAAGGAGAGGTGAAGCTTCTAACGGGACGTCCTTTTGGGTAATTAGTGAAACTTTTATTGGGACGGAGAGAGTATTTTAAATATTACTAAAATTTAAATACTACTCCCTCTGTCCCACCTCAAGGTTTCATGGGTGGGTTTACACGCTTTTTAAGAATTTTTTTTAAAGTGGGTAGAAAATTTGAGGAGAGAGAATGTAAAAGTTAAATATGTGGTAGGGAATAGGAGAGAGAATGTAAAAGTTAAAAATATTTAATAGGAGAGAGAATGAGTGAGAGGAATAGTAAATTAATGATTGATTTTTTTGTAAATATGTTAACTTTATAAGGGTATAATGAATGATTTTTTTGTAAATATATGGAGATAATAAGAGTATAAATATATGGAAAACTTTCCATTTAAAGAAGGGAACCTTGAAGTGGGACGATCCAAAAGAAAAATGTGGAACCTTGAGGTGGGGCGGAGGGGTACTTAATACTCCCTCCGTCCTAGACCATAGGTATATGGGGTGGATTTCACGCTTCTTAAGAAATTTTTAAAAAATGAATAAAAGTTAAATGTGAAATAGGAAATAGTAGTTAAATGTGTGGTAGGGAATAGGAGAGAGAATGTAAAAGTTAAATGTGTGGTAGGGAATAAGAGAGAGAATCTAAAAGTTAAAAATATTTAATAGAGAGAGAATGAGTGAGAAAAATAGTAAGTTAATGATTGATTTTTTTGTAAATATGTTAACTTTATAAAGGTATAATGAACGATTTTTTTGTAAATATATGGAGATGACAAGAGTATAAATATATGAAAAATTTTCCATTTAAGAAAATGAACTCTTAATCTGAAACGGATCAAAAGGAAAAGATGAACCTTAGACTTAGACTGGGACACGGAGGGAGTAAAAGAATTTGATCGCGCCACATGTGTACCGTTGTGGAGTAATACTGTAAAAAAAAGAGTGAAAAACGAGAGTAAGCATCATCAAAAGAAGATGAGTCAAAACAGTCATCCTGAACATCCTTCTACCGTCGATTATAATTCCATCAACGTCTCAAACTCAACCAAATCCTTTTCACACGGATCGCAGTCCAAATATTTTAAAACCAGCCGCCAATAAACACATGCGCCCAAATTCAAACCCTACCAGAAACTCTCCTATATAAATCATCCATTCCAGCGAAATCTAATCAACCCTTTCAAATCTCAAATCACCCAAATTCCCAATTCAATCTCAAAATGTCAGGTCGTGGAAAGGGCGGCAAGGGTCTAGGAAAGGGAGGAGCCAAGCGTCACCGTAAGGTTCTCCGAGACAACATCCAGGGAATTACAAAGCCGGCGATCAGGAGGCTTGCTAGAAGAGGTGGAGTCAAGAGGATTAGTGGGTTGATCTATGAGGAGACAAGGGGTGTCCTCAAGATATTTTTGGAAAATGTTATTCGTGATGCTGTCACTTACACTGAGCATGCCAGGAGGAAGACTGTCACAGCCATGGATGTTGTTTATGCTTTGAAGAGGCAGGGCAGGACTCTATATGGTTTTGGTGGTTGATTTCTTAGATTCTTTTTTAGATCTGGGTTGTGCTGGGCCAAGATTGTAAGATCTATGTTTTCTTGTTCCATTATTGTACTTCGCTGTATAATTGAATGTTATATCTAATGGAAAGTTAATCTTTGCTCAATTAGTTGACATATTTCTCTCTGTGATTCATAGTTAGTGCAGTTTGTTTGTAGAAATATTTCATGCTAAGTACTTGACATCAGATTTGAAAGTTCAATTTTGTTTGTTTAGGACTTGAAACATTTGCAGTTAATTTGTACTTAATGATGCTTGTAAACTGTTTGATGAAATGACTGAAGGAAATGAATCTGATATGACAAACATTTGCAGTTAATTTGGACTTAATGATGCTTGTAAATTGTAATCGACAAACACGAGCACCTTTTGGTGCTGGTTTCAGAGTAATTAAGGTAATAGTTTCAAGACATGGAAGCTGCAAGGCTGGCCTGGCCATACACATTGTGAGGCGAAGGCCTAGGTTCACTTTCTTAGTGAATCCCTCTTGTAAAAATAAGCTCAAAAAAATCGAAGAACGCCGTGGGAAAAATTAGCATCCTTTGTTGATGGCACAGTGCAGTGGACCAGCATCAAATGTTAAGGTTGGTACCATGGAACCATCAGCAACGGCAAACGACTGAGCCCGAGAATAGAGTGGAGCGCAACTTCCCATACCAGATGGCACAAAATACGCTCCGTCTAAAAACTTATCCTTGGAAGATCTCCACTTCCAGTTTTTCCATCCACCATTGGCTTCTCTCTTTGTCACCTGTTCGTAATTGAACCACCGTCAGTACCAACTACGGCAAAACCCATTATGCAATACCAAATACTCCCTCCGTCCCAAGAACAAAAATAGACATTTATTTTGGGACAAATGGAGTATATTATTAAGTTTTTTCATTCTTTCTACCTGTTTGGCATCCGGATTAGTAGGTGCCATGTAGTAGTTCCCTTCACTGAAGATGGTTGGATTAGCACTGCCACCAATTGCATACATGTGCCACTCGTCGTACTTATTATTGGCAACATGGGCATATCCGAGCCTGACCCTGAATTTTTCCAAAATGAATTCTTACGACATTCTTACATATACTGAAAATCATTGGAAACAAAAAGAAAATATCACATAATTTCCTCACCTGGGCATTCTCTGCACAAGACCAGGGCCAAAATGGTTAAAGGCTACCGTAACTTTCATGACTTTATCTTCGACATTGTTATCATTGTGCCCAAGTAGCATAACCTGCACACACAATAAACTTTGTTAGAGCATTTCCAACGGTACTTTATATATATTTGGGACCTGTGAGTTACATTCCATAGCAACGTGAGTTACATATTATAAGAACTAATGTAGAAAAAAGTACTTCTGTACAGTACTATTGCACAGGCCCCAAATCTTTTCTTACCTTATCATGCTGGGAAAAGTAGTTGTTCGAGATGGTGATTGCAGTGGAAGCATGAATGACATCAATCAAACCATCATAGCATCTAGCCAGAAAGCAATGATCAATCCACACATACGAAGACGCAAATATATCAATCCCATCTCCATCAGAGCCAAGACGATGACCCAAGTGCATTGGAGTACTACGAACTAAGCCAGCTTTCCCGGGCTTACAATCATGAATACTTATACCATGTATGATTACGTGACTTACCCCTTGTATAGTAATGCAAGGCCCGTTCGCAATTTCCACTTTAACCCCTCTCCCATCAATGGTCTTAAAACTATTTATGATAAGTTCATTCTCGAGTGTTATAACCATATCCTTTGCGAAAACAATCCATAGAGGCCTTGTTTGGATCACTCCATAACGAAGGGTACCCGGTCTAGGGTTTATTGGGTCATCCGAGGGGTTGGTGACTACATATGTGGGACCGTACTTTCCACCTATTGAGCCTTTCCCAAAGCCTACTGCGCAATCGGCTAAGGCTCGACGGTTGGTCGCCCAGTTGAATTTTGTGCGCCAACACGAGTCTATCGGGTTCATGATTTTAGTTTTTGGGCTACATCTTGGAGTAGAAGGTGCATTGTAGTAAGCTTGTATGGTTGAGGGTGAGTATGATAGGATTGTAAGGAGTAAAAGAGAGGCTACTTGGAAATGAGATGCCATGGCTAAGGAAAGATTTGAGATCGATGTGGGAAATGTTCGAAATGGCTTCACATTTATACATGTGATAACTTACATTTCTTGCCCTTGATGTTTTTGATGTTTGACCCTTTTGGCAATAAACTTTCTTGGTGTCAAATTGGACCTCCAACGCAAACTTTATTTTTATAATCTCAACTCCTCCGTCCAATTTCAAATCAAAATATTTTTATAAAAAAAATTCAATTTGATTGAAAGCCTAATAGAATTATATTAAGTATCAATGTAATATTTTTTTTATTAGAATAACCCAAATGGAAGGAAAATTAGAGAAGAAATATTTTGGACCTCGGGATCCAATATAATATAATACTCCCTCCGTCCCAAAATGTTTGTCACATTTGATTTTTTTGTTGAACTTTGACCACAAATATATGACAATTTAATTATGTTCATGAAATTCTAAAAATTCCTATTGATTCACCATTAATATTATTATCAACAACAACTTTTAAAATTTCATGAACATGATTAATCTCTCATAAATTTATGCTCAAAGTTCAACAAAAAAGTCAAATGGGACAAACATTTTGGACGGAGGGAGTATAATATAATATTGAGGGTTCTAAATGTAAATATGCATGTCAAAGCATTTCGATTAGGACGAGAAGATGGTGCCCACGATATAAATCTTTTGATACGTGATTGCACGAGCTAGAAGGATATTTGATTTATTTTTTTTCCTTCCTAAATCTCAAGAAACGTGTGGGGTGGTTCAATAGTTAAAATTATTATTTGACCTAATTCTTTGCGAATGGATGGTTTAGATTATTCTATGATTTTTAGTCTATTTTTTATTTTTTATATAGTTGACTTTTAATCTAGTATGTGAAATTTGGAACTTGTGAAACAGAAACCTAATTTTTTCTATTAATATAATTTTTTTTTTCTTTTAATAATTGAACATATTTTTTAGAGAGAGGTAGTAGTATATACTCCCTCCGTCCCATAATAACGATTTTCAGCAAGTTTAATGGGAAAAGTGAAAAGTGAAAAGGTTGATGTGTTGTGAGTGTAGATAGTTGAGTAGGAGAGAGAATGAGTGGAGAGAATAGTAAATTATAATGGTGTTGTGAGTATTAAAATAATATAGGAAAGAGAATGAGTGGAGGGAATAGTAAAGATTCTTTGCCATTTTTGGAAGTGTGACTTATTAGTGGGACGCCCAAAATGGCAAAGTGTGTCACTTGTTGTGGGACGGAGGGAGTAATTGTTTTGGTCAATTTTCAACAAGTAACATCCATGACGAGAAAAATGACAAAAGAGATAAGAATCTGGGTACGATGATTATTGGATAGAATAGAAATGAACACAAGGAATTTGTTGACTAGGGAAAGCCCTTGAACAACTTGTTCGCCGACATAAAACCCCGGGAGGTTTAGGAACCTGCCTTGACCAAAAGGTATATTAAAGATGAGTTTGAGTACAGAGCTAAGAGCGTATGTAAGGGAGCTTAAGCTAGTGAGATTGTCTGTGCAAAATACAGGTGTTTATCCCCTTTTTATACCTCAAATAACGGCTAAAATACAAGGAGAATAACAGGCCTAGAATCTCGGAAATAGGTTGATCTTGTTGAGATATTCTCCCCACTTTGTTGATGGAGGAGATAATGGTCCGTTGCTGGATACTTTAATGAAGAAACATCATTGAATTAGTCTTCTAATCCTTCGGCACGTTCCCTGAAAAGTAGGTTTTAACGTAACAATAATTCAACCTGCAAGATGATCAAGATGTAGTAGGACAACTCAAGTTGTTAGTACCAAGATGTTTATATGCAAGTTGAAAACAAGTTGACTGAAAATGTAGGGCCCAACAATTGCCCCCAAACTTTTTGAATTTTTAAAATAAAGAATATAAAGAGACAAAAAATTTAAAAAGTTTGCCAAAAACGGATGTAGTGTACGGCGGTTTTAAATGAAAAGGTTTGATGGGACGGTTTCGAGTATTTCCCAGGCAAAGGTCATGATGTTTTAGACTTCCAACCGCTTGCAACCTCTCTTCAATAAATTAGAATCCTTCTTCCCAAACTCTCATTTTCACAGAAGTTCTTTAACAAATAGGGTTTTGGAGAGAAATCAAGGAGGAGCGCAAGAAGAAGAAAAATAAGTAAAATTTTCGGTGAGTCCTCCATCCCCTTTCTCAATTTCTCGTTGATAATTTTCTCAAGTTGTAAAAATGGGAAGAAAGAAGGTAAGTATAATCGAAAGCGATGAAGGTCTTCCTGAGGGTTTCGTGACCCAAAATCTGTTGAAAGAACCCGATAAGGAAAAATGCTTGATTTCCGAGGCTGATTTGGAAATTATTAAGAAGAATCATGCTTTTTGTTGGGTATGCATGTTTTAACCCTCCTATTTTGTATTAGATTTGATTGATACCATAACCTCCTGTCTATTTTAAGGACTTTAGGACCCTATGTAATGAAGCTTAGACTTCAATTTTTTAGCTAAGTCCATTTTATAGCATAGGTTAAATTTAGGCTTGAAGACTGGCACAAGACGCATTGGATATGAGGTTGCAGTTCCAGCAGTATTCAAAACCGCCCCTATGAACCACACATGTAACCGCATGTGTATTTCTCCTTTGAATCTGCCTCTTGAACCAACTGCAGTGTAACCGCTCTTGAACCGCACCTGTGCAGTTCATGTACAACCGCATCTGTGCAACCTCCTGGTGTAGCAAACCGCATGGTCCTAACCGCTCCTCACCAACCACATCCAATGATTGGCTACTTGAAGTGAACCACTTTTTATTCGTTGGAATCCACGTCAGAAATATCAAAAGTCAATCACCAAATCTTGTCACGTGATTCAATGTCAGAGAAGATCTGCAAGGATCTTGAAAAGGTGACAGGTGTCCTAACCTCATTGCTTGCAATGAGCCCGATCGCCTTTATCTCGCAACTACCGTACCTAAGGACAAAAGTGGTTCTTTGTGGACCAATGGGATTGCATCAAGGACCTGCCCTTACACAAACCGTATCCAACGGCTAGTTTCTTGATGCTTGGGTATAAATACCCCTAATCTTCACCATTTGAAGATTGCTTGAAAAATTGAGAAATTGCTGTGTACATAAGAAGTTGAAGCTCTGCCCAGAAATTCTTAGTCCTTTGAATCTTCATCTTCATACTTCAAGAAATATTCCCCAGCCCAGAAATCAAGCCTCAACACATTCAAGAATCATTGAGCTCTACATCTCACAGATTTAAAGAGCCTTGATCTTGAACACACACACACACCTCACTTGTTTTAATCACATAGATTATATATTTGAGATACACTGGTTATAGTCTAGGATTTGTTCTTCATAGAAAAGATTTTATTGTACTTTGTAATCTCTCAAATACTTAATATAAAATCTCTCTTAGAAATCCAAGACTAACCATCTTGGTAGTGGACGTAGATCGTTTATCGATTGAACCACTCCAAATCACTTGTTCTTATATTTCTGCATTTATATTTCCTGTGATTACTAATTATTTATCTCTATCTCTGTTTGATCTTATTTTAGTTATCCATTATTGTGAAATAGTGTTTGGAGTTAACATTGTCAAAAATACACGTGTTTGTAAAATTGTTCTTACCAAAACCGCATATCAAAACCGCATTTTACAAACCGCCTCTAAAACCGCTTTACACTCTATTATTCCGCTGTGCATTTTACATTATCACTTGCAGTATATTATCAACTGCAAGAGGATTTTGTAAGCAAGAGGTTTAGTTTTTAAAAGAGGGCGAAAAATTTTAAACAGCTATTCACCCCCCCTCTAGCTGTATTTTCACCCTTGTTGCCACCTTTGGGACCAACAAGTGGTATCAGAGCAAACACATTTTAAAACCACTGTTTTTCAAGCTTAACAGCTTGTGTGCCGATTCGATATGGCAAATACAAAGACAATGACTACTGTTAACTATTCACACATTCCCATCTTGGACGAAGACCACTTCGACATCTGGAAGTGCCGAATGCTTATTCATTTGGAAACTATAGATGAAATGCTGGTGGAGTGCGTGATCAGTGGACCTCTAATTCCAATGAAGGCTAACACTGATGCAACCACCAATGCTGAAACTCCAGAAGTCAAAAAGCCAAAAGATGAGTGGTCGGATGAAGAGAAGAGATTGGTTGCCTTGGACGGGCAAGGCTAGGCACATCATTTCGGAACCCTCCCCGTATCAACTCTACGTAAAGTGATGTACCTCAAAATCGCAAAGCGGATGTGGGATGCCATTGAGAGCTACCTCGAAGGTGATGACGAATGCAAGGAAAGCAAATTATATGCTGTTGAAAGATCATACAACAACTTCAACAGAAAATCCAACGAAACCTTGCGTCAAACCTACGACCGATATGTTGAGGTAGTTAATGCTTGTAGATCTCTTGGCAAAACTTTAACCGATAAGGAAATCAATATGACTTTCCTATCTGCTTTAGGTTCTAAATGGGTAAATAAGGCTACCTCTTTAGAAGACTCCAAAGTTTTGGGTACTTGGTCGTTAAGTAACTTGTACGCCAATCTTAGAGTCTATGAATTAAAATTAAATCATATTGAAGAGATTGAAGGGAAAACCAAATCGCTATCCATGTCCGTCGTGGAACATGAGGAGAAACCATCTACATCCAATCAAACTGCAGATCCTTCCATATCAACCTCATCACTCATCGAGATGGATGATGATGATTTTGCCATGTTTGTGAAAAGATTTCAAAAGTTTAGAAAATCCTCAAAACCTTTCACAAAATCATTTTCAAAAGGCAAACCTCCTGCAACGTTTTCTAAGGCTGGAGATACAAAGAAAAAGAGTGATCTAGTCTGCTACAATTGTAGAAAACCTGGTCACTTTGCATCTGAGTGTCCACAGCCTAAATATGAATACATGAAAAAGAAAACCTCTCCTGCGAAATTTTCTCGTCGCAAGGGAATGGTTGCTGAGGAGGAAGAGAATTCCAAGGAATTGGCTACTTGGATTGAAATAGATTTTGATGATGGAAGTGATGATGAAACCGAAGAGGTTAATCTCTGCTTAATTGCAAACGCTTCCGATGAGTCAGATTCTGAGTCAATCGAGTCGCAAGATATGGAAGAAAAAGAGGTTTCTACAAAACTTCCAAATTTTACGTTGGATGAAAATATCAAACTTACTCCTAGCATTAAGATAGGAAATTGCTCGTATTCACGTCCCATTTTTCCTCCTACAAATGCTCCACCTTCAAAAACAATTTCAAAGAAGAAAATTTTGAAAAAGGTGGTAGAAGAGGTTTCTCCCATGGAACATGAAAGGATGTTCAAGGAAGCTTAAGAAAGCCTTAAGCTTAGCTCATGATGAACTTAATTTGTACAAGACGGAGAAAACTGTGATGAAGTCCGAAATTTCAAATCTTAAGGACCAAATCAGAAGTATGACTCCTCTTGCTGATCAGAACCGCATCCTTGAAACTAAGGTTGCTGCACTTCAACTCCGGAATGATGACTTGGTAACCCAAATCAACGATCTCCAAAAGATTATTGATTCGTGGCTCAAGTCTCAATCCACCAAGGATAAAATCATGGACTCCCAAGTTCCTCCTGGAATTAAGGAAGGCCTAGGTTTTGGATCTGAGGAAGAGGAGAAGTGTGCATCCTCTAGTGAAAAGGATGAGGAAATTTTGGAACTAACTAAAGAAATTCCTAAGGGGAAGCATGCTAAAGGAAAGGGTAAAGGACGATAAATTAATTATGTCTACCCAAAAGGAAAGCAATATGGAAAGAATTACGTGTTGAAACCTAAGGATTATGTGGAAGCAAGAAGAGGAAATGGCTTATGGAATTGGTCGCATACCCGCTCCAACCGCTCCCGGTGGAAAAGGTGGTGCTTTGCTAACTCAGTGTCCGACCGCGCATCTTCTTCGACCGCTCCTCCCCGCCTTCAAAAGCAGGAATAGCGTTCCCAGAAATACGTGGTCAAACCAAAGCCTGTTCCCTTTATCTCGGCGGACTCTTAGCCGGAACCGCTCCTCCAAAACCGCTTCCTTGTCCCAAACCGCATGCAACTCCTAAGAAGAGTAAGGAGTCAGTAAAACCTCATGAAGCATGTAGCTATTATAAATGTTCTGTGTGTGATGGTTTAGGTCACAAGGCTGCAGAATGCCTTTTGCGGTTCACATCCAATGCCAGAAGAGTAAACCTCCTTCACAAACAGTGTGGGTCGTAAAGGGTTGCTAACTTCAGGACCCAAGGAATAAAGGGGACCTCGTTCTTAATGTTTACATTTCAGGTCCTCGCTTCATGGCCGGTCACTCCAAGGATAATGAATGGTATCTTGACAGTGGTGCCAAGACATATATTTGGAGATAGATCATTACTTGAAGATGTCGTTGAAGCAAGTGGTCCGTCTGTAACCTTTGGTGACAACAACAAAGGCAAGACCATTGGATATGGTGTTATAAGGAGAGGAAACCTAACCATTGAGAAGGTTTCTCTTGTTGAAGGACTCAAGCACAACCTCCTTTCAATTTCTCAATTTTGCGACAAAGGAATGCTTTGCAATTCACGTCATCAAATTGCTTTATCAAAGATAGCATTTCCGACGTCACCCTACTCACAGGGATTCGTAAGAGTAATATTTACATTATTGGTCTAAATTCTGCATGTAGTATTACTAATCTCTGTTTTGTAGCTAAGAATGTGAGCGAAAATAGTTGGCTATGGCACAAGAGGTTGAGCCACTTGAACTTCAAGTATCTTGCAAAGATTGGTAGGGAAAACCTCGTTCGTGGTTTACCCAAAGTGGCTGACCACCATCCAGAGAAATGCAGTGCATGCCAGCTTGGTAAGCAGTCCGCGTCGTCTTTCACCAGCAAGACCGCTCCATCAACTTCAAGATGCTTACAACTGCTTCACATAGATCTGTTTGGACCCGTAACCACTGCCAGCATTGGAGGAAATAGATATATCTTAGTGGTGGTGGATGATTACTCAAGATATACGTGGGTTGAGATGATGATTTCCAAAGATGACTGCTATGAGATTCTCACCGCTTTTTAGACGGCTCCAAACTCAAAAAGAAGATGACATCGTTAGTGTTCGATCAGATAATGGAACAGAATTTAAGAACAACGGTGTTGCTCAGTATTGTGATGACCATGGGATTGATCACAATTTCTCAACCGCTGGGGTTCCACAACAAAATGGGGTTGTGGAAAGGAAGAATAGGACGTTGATTGAAATTTGGAAAGACAATGATATCTGAAGCGAAGCTACCTCGGTCTTTCTGGCCGAAGCAATCAATACAAAGCATGCTTCACTCAGAACCGCTCCCTCATCAACAAAACCTATAATAAGACTCCCTATGAGCTTTGGCGAGGAAGAACCCCCAACATTGCATTCTTCAAGATCTTTGGCTGCAAATGTTTTGTCCTCTACAACGGAAGAGAAAATAGAGGTAAATTCGGAGCTAAAGCCGATGAAGGTATTTTTGTTGGGTATGCTAAACATTCAAAAGCTTTTCGTGTTTTCAATAAAACTAGTTTAAAAATAGTTGAGTCTGTCTATGTTACTTTTGATGAGCATTCTCTCCTTGAGCCACATTTGGCTCCAAATGTTGCTGATGATTTTGTTGAGCATAATGAACCAGGTGAACCATCTCAAACCGCACCTGAACCTCAACCGCAAAATCCAGCACCCTCAACTGAAATTCCCTCAAACCGCACCTTTGAAACCGCACCTGAAGTTCCTACTCCAGATTCAACTCCTAGGGCAGAAGAAGTTGAGAATTCTCCTATCCAGCTTATAGAACCTCTTCGTCAACTTACATTCCATGACTTCGCTGAAGGATCTAACGACGTTCCAATTGAAGATCTTCAAGAAACCTCACCCAATCAGACTTACCCCCGGAGGTTCGTGAAGTCAGCAGTCACCCCCTCATAAATGTGATTGGTGATCTGTTTTCTGGTGTTCAAACAAGGAGATCTAATTATGACGAGCATACTTCACTTTTATCTCAAGTTGAACCCAAGAAGATTGATGAAGCACTCCAAGATTCCAGTTGGGTCGTTGCTATGCAAGAAGAACTCAACCAATTTGAAAGATGCAAGGTCTGGACTTTGGTGCCTAGACCTCAGGATCAAGGAGTGATAGGAACTAAGTGGGTATTTAGGAATAAGATGGACGAGAATGGAAGCATCACTAGGAATAAAGCAAGGTTGGTTGCACAAGGATATAGGCAAGAAGAAGGAATTGATTATGATGAAACCTTTGCTCCAGTTGCAAGATTGGAAGCTATCAGAATCTTCTTAGCCTACGCCTCTTTCAAGCGTTTCAAGTTATATCAAATGGACGTAAAGAGAGCTTTCCTCAACGGCGAACTGCAAGAGACCGTGTATGTTGCCCAACCACCTGGATTTGAAGACTCCAAATTTCCCAATCATGTCTACAAGCTCCAGAAAGCTTTGTATGGACTTAAGCAAGCTCCAAGGGCATGGTATGAGACTCTTTCTAAATTTTTACTAGAAAAAGGATTTAAACGTGGTAAAATCGATACAACTCTTTTTATTGCCAAATATAATGAGCATACTTTACTTGTTCAAATATATGTCGATGATATTATTTTTGGTTCTACTAATGAGTTACTTTGTAAGCGTTTCGAAAAGCTAATGAAAAGCAAGTTTGAGATGAACATGATGGGAGAATTAACATTCTTCCTCGGGCTTCAAATCAAGCAATGCGAAGAAGGTATTTTCCTCAGCCAAGCCAAATACACCAAGGAGTTGATAAAGAAGTTTGGATTAGAAAATGCTAAAGCGTATGATACTCCTATGGCCACCGGCAATAAGCTAGATAAAGATCTCAAAGGTAAGAAAGTTGATCAGACTTTATATCGAGGTATGATCGGCTCATTACTTTACTTAACTGCTAGTAGGCCAGATATCATGTTTAGTGTCTGTGTATGTGCTCGCTACCAAGCAGATCCTAGAGAAGCACATCTTATTGCAGTCAAGCGTATAATCCGCTATTTATCTGGAACCACTAACCTTGGACTTTGGTATTCCAAAGATTTGAACTTCGATCTTGTAGGATATTCAGATGCAGATTATGCAGCTTGCACCATTGACAGGAAAAGCACTAGTGGTACTTGTCATTTCCTCGGGAATAGACTAGTTGCTTGGGCCAGCAAGAAGCAAGCTTCAGTTTCAGTGTCAACCACAGAGGCTGAGTACATTGCTGCTGGTAGTTGTTGCTGTCAAATCCTTTGGATGAAGCAGCAGTTGGTGGACTATGGTATCCATGAAGGGAATTGCCCTATCATGTGTGACAACACTTCAACAATTTCTGTCTCCAACAACCCTGTCATGCATTCCAAGACCAAGCATATAGATATCAAGTATCATTTCCTCAAAGATCATGTGGAGAAGAGGAATATCCATTTAGAGTACGTGGGGACAGACAACCAGATTGCTGATATCCTCACAAAGGCTCTTGACTCCAAGAGGTTTTCATTCCTTAGAGGAGAAATGGGTATGCTTGAACTTAAATAAATTCCATACTTTTTATTAACTAACTTGTGTGTTAAGTATAGTTCCAATTCCATTGTTGAAACCGCGTGCATCAAACCGCAAGCATGTCCAACCACTGCAGCCAACCGCTTCACTCAAAACCGCATGCTGCAGCTCAACCGCTTGGACCTCAACCGCGTTTCAACCTGGAGTATTTTCTATCTTTACTTATGTTTATTTAAAAAAAAAAAAACTGTTCAAATTCTTTTATTTATTTTTCAGTCCTTATTTTTTTCTAAGGGTTTAGTTGCAAATGTTTTCCCACGAAATTTTAAAATTTGAATGCATTTAATGCAAAGGGAACATTAGCATTTAATGGCCTTCATGTCAGCCGTCATTGGTTGATGTGATGAAGCTGAAAGGGTGCAACATTTGTAATGATTCACCCTATGGGAAATTTAAACTGTCCCTTCAGCTGCCTAACACTCAAACGTGCCTATATATAGAAATCATTCTCTAACTTTTCAACCTTTTCCAACTGATCTCTCTGCAAAAAGTACTTTCAAGTGTCAGTTTCCTCATCAAACTCATTCTTCAAAACTTCATAAATCTTTAAGTTTTTCTTCTTCAATGGCACCTAAGCAACCCATCGAAGACATGGTATGATTTCTTAAACCTTTATCTTCTTAATATCTGCAAATCATCCATATGTTAGTACCTAATCCGCCATTGATGAACTTCAAGGTTTCGGACAACTAGAACTGATTTTTGTTCATATAATCTTCATTTCTTAATCATTTTGAGTGAAATTTGTTGGGTTTTGTTCGGATTTGTGCCTAGATTAAGTTTTTAAACTTTATTTCATGATCAATGAATATCTTGAGCACTAATTTTGAATTTTAAACTTTTTATGTTTCGAAACCCATTTCTGTATTTTTGCATTTTCTGGGTGATTATGAGTTAAGTAGTAATTTTTATTGTTATATTGTTAATCTACTGCTCAATGTGATCATTTTGACATGTTATTTGTTCATTTTGGTTAACATTTTTCAAATCACTGTTCTTGGTGTTCTTCGTGTTCTTCATGCATTCATATGACTGTTCATCTTCATTTTCAGATTTTTCCTTATGTTTTGGGTTGACCTAATTTTCAAATCTTGTTTTCCATACTTAGAAAACTTCTGAAAATTTTAACTATGTGTTGCATGTTTGAACCGCATGCTTTAGAACCGCATGATATTCGTTTTGAAACCGCACTTACAGTTGCTAATTTATAATTTCAAAACCGCATCATCTTAACCGCATATTCTCTCTTGGAAACCGCATGCTGAAAACCGCATATACATTTTTAGAACCGCATGCTAGAAATTACTTAAGTTTTACTAAGTATATAGGCTGGACACCATAAATTTCCTCTCTAAGCACCGCTTGCAGTGTGGGATAATTTTGGATTACAATGCCACGTACTAAGTATATACTTTTGTGTTTTTCTTATTTGTTTCCTACCTGTGTTCACAGTTTCATTGTGGTTGGAAATTTTCATTTCCAAAACCGCACTATTGCCAACCGCATGTGTGCACCAACCGCATGTGAACTGTGATTTTCCTAAAGTGTTCTAACTTGTGTGTTTTATTTGTAGAATACCAAGTATTTCCTGCCAGGTTGGGAGATAAATGAACCAGAGTTACGGTCTGATGCTCTGGGAAGAGAGATGATGAGGAAGATGCAAGCTTCTGGAATCCTTCCCCTATTCAACAAACAGCAAACCTACACCATCCCCTCTTTCATTGACCAGTTCTATGAAACCGCAGTACGTGGTGAGACTGAGCTTTCTGATGGTACTAAGATTCCTAACCTGGTGGGAGTAGTTAAAGGATTTAGAGTCTCAATTGACTATTTGGACATCAGAAGCACCTATGACTTCCATGTGTCTGGTGCTCCAGTTGAAGTTTCCCAAGAAATCCAGGATGCTACCTGTTCCACTCTTACTGGAACCCTGGATTCCCTATCTGGCCACTACAAGACTAAGCCAAGGAGAGATTTTGGTGAGCTGATGAGCCACCTGTGCTACCTAGTTGGGAAATCAGTTTGTGGGAAGACTGGCAACCACAACAACTTCACCTCTCATCAATGGCAATACTGTTGTGCCATCTACAACGGCATGAAGCTTCATTGGCCCAAGATCTTGATGAGAGAGATTGCTAGCAGCATTGATGCGTATCAGCTTAAGGTCAAGAATGAGAAGATAAGGCGGAGACCTTTTGGAAGAGTGCTGACCGCAATCTTTGCTAATTATAAGCATCTGGAGGAGCTAAGGATTTCAACTCCAGAATTATCTATCAACTGGGGAGTTGAAGAATCCTTTGGCCTCAATAAAATGCATTCATTCAGACGCTCTTTTGGGAATGATGATTATAAGGCCCTGTATGATGCTGATACCTCTCATAATAAGGAGCTTTATGTTGAGATGACTCCTGCAACTGCTTCAACCGCACTGGGAAAAGCAATAAAGAAGGCCTCAAGGAAGAGGAAGGCCCCTGCAGAACCGCTCCCTAAGCCAACCTCAATCGCACCTACTCAACCGCGTGGTTCAGCTGGTGCAGGTCCAAGCCAGAAGAAGCCAAGGAAACAGAAGGAAAAGATGTCTCTTAGAGATGAGGTGATTGAAGAAGATGAAGAAGAGGAGGATGTCACCATTGCTCCTTTGATTGCTAGAGCCAAGAAGGCAAAGCAAACTCAGGCTGATTTGGCCAGGATGACTGATGAGGAGTTGTCTATCTTCTACAAAGCTGAGTTTGAGAGACTTGAGAGAGAAAGGGCTGAGAGGGAAGCTGCTAAAGGAAAATCCAAGGATCCAATTCCCCAATCGCCTACATCTCAACCGCCCCAAACCAAACCGCTTATCCAAACACCACCTCAATCTCCTATCCATTCCCATCATTCATCCCCTGCCAAATCCCCTACACCTGAACCGCATTCCCCTCCTCAACCGCAAAGAGCTGCAACCGCTCAGGGGGAGAAACCAAAGAGGGTTAAGCAAATAGCCCAGAAAAGAACCCCTATCAAAGGCCCCAAACGCTTTCTTCACCGCGTTTCCAAACAACCTACTCCTTCTCCACCTTCATCCCACTCATCTTCAACCTCAAATTCATCTTCTACCAAATCCAATTCCTCCTCTAGCCAATCCAAATCCCCCACTCCTTCACCTCAACATTCCAACCGCTCCAAGTCTCCTTTTTCAAACCGCGCCCAATCACCTCCTTACTCTCATCACACCCCAACTATCTCCATCTCAAATATAAACCGCGAAAGAACCCCATCCCCTAACCGTGTTCATTCACCTCCTCCTCCTGTAAATTCTCCCCAACAAAACCGAACCCCTTCCCCAATCCGCCTTCCTACTCCACCTCCTCAAACCTCTCCCATTCTAGAAACTACACCTATTCAACAGAAAACCCCCTCTGTTGAAGTTCACACTACCAGTTCCTCCTCCAATTCTAACCCTATTACTTTTGGAATTCCAACAACAAATATTCCACCGCCTACAACCGCACCTATTTCAACCGCACCAATTCCTACCATCCCAACCGCACCTTCCACTTTACCCCAAACACTTCCTCTACCTCCCTCTACTGCTTCACCTTTCACAGTCCCTGCCAGCCGCCTTTTCCAAACCCTTCTGAATCCATTAAATCAAACCGCTGCTCCAACCCAATCTCAACCGCCTCCCTCATTTACCCAAATCCCCTCCACTTCAACCGCACCTCCAACAGATTACTCCTAAATTCTTTCAACCCTGAATCTTATCCAAGGCCAACTTCTCTTAAACCAAGGGCACATGATCAAGCTAACCGCTTCAAATGCTGCTCTTGAGGCCTCCAATACTTCTCTGACCGCATCCAACCAAACCCTTCTAGCCAAAATGGATGCTCAGGCCCTAGAAATGGCAGATCTTAAAGCCCTATTGCTTGATGCCATTAAGGGGAGAGAAGTTCCTCTATCCAGACCGCTGAAGCTGTTAAAACCGCAGCTACAGATTGCTTTCAAGGTTTTAAGGAAGATTTAGCCAGAGGAGTGCTTAGAGCCATGGGTGATGCGGTTTCAAAGACTCAACTTAATGAGATGCTCACCAACCTCTCTAATGAGTTTGTTTCTTCCACCAACTCTGCTCTGGTTTCTTTCATGAAGACCCTTCAAGAAACCCAACCGCACCAAGCCTCAACCTCAGCCGCTCCTTCTTCAACCGCTCTTAATGACCTGGAGGTGAAAATTCTTTACGAAATTTGGACTCCCTAAAAGATAGAATCAATGTTGATCTTAACATTGTGGGAGACAGGCTCAAGGAGCAGGTAAAGAACTTTGATGATGATATCTCTTTTAGATTTGAGAACCTCAAGGCAGGCTTCAACCTCAAACTTGACAACTCTATAAAGGAATTGAAGTCCAACCTGAATGTGACCGTTGATCTGGAACCATTGAGAGATGCTCTATCTACTCAAACTGTGACCATTCAGGATGAGATCTTCACATTCTACAATTCCTTGAAGGCCTGCATTGAAGGATTCACAACTGAGATCAAGGAGAGTGTTGCTGCAAACACTAGATCAGTTGATGCTGTAGGCTCAACCGCTGCTCAATCTGTAACCGCTATTAGAACAGTTGAGACCACCTAGGAAGACAATCTGAAGACCTCAGAGCCCTTAGAAGAATCATCAGAGGAGAAAGCTCAGCCTTCAGACCTTCTGGACCGCAAGTGCCAAATCAAGAGGTGGACCAGCGTCGTGATCAACCGCGCCATCAACAACCGCATCATCATCATCAGCACCAACCGCGTCAGCACTAGGACCGCTCTTCATTGTAACTTCTTTGTCCTTTGTGCTAAACTACTTTTATTTTGTTGGACCGCACTTCATGTATTTTCTTTTGTCCAACTTCTTTTTGTTTTTATAACCTTGTAATTTTCCTTTATTCCTGTTCTTGTAATCATCTTGGGAATTAATGGAAATTGCATCATGGTTCCAAAACTTTGTTCATTCAAACTGCTTGTTTGTAGAACAATGAAACCGCTTATGGTTTATAACCTCATTCAAATATTTTCTAACTTAAAATCATAATTTTGAAATGAAGGTTAAACGTTCAGTTTAAACCGCACTTTGAACTTAAACTCATAATTTTAAGTGCACTGAATGGATTTCTAAACTTTCCATGTTGTAAGTTTTTATCTTTCAGATAGTATAGAAATCTATAGCTTAAGCTAAGTGTGTGCATTGACTTGGGACATGAATTACCATGTTAATTCTTATGGACATGTTTTTACCAAGTACAATGTTTACTTTAGTTATAGTAGGTAATGGCATCAATCAAATAGGGGGAGATTGTTGGGTATGCATGTTTTAACCCTCCTATTTTGTATTAGATTTGATTGATACCATAACCTCCTGTCTATTTTAAGGACTTTAGGACCCTATGTAATGAAGCTTAGACTTCAATTTTTAGCTAAATCCATTTTATAGCATAGGTTAAATTTAGGCTTGAAGACTGGCACAAGACTCATTGGATATGAGGTTGCAGTTCCAGCAGTATTCAAAACCGCCCCTATGAACCGCACATGTAACCACATGTGTATTTCTCCTTTGAATCTGCCTCTTGAACCAACTGCAGTGTAACCGCTCTTGAACCGCACCTGTGCAGTTCATGTACAACCGCATCTGTGCAACCTCCTGGTGTAGCAAACCGCATGGTCCTAACCGCTCCTCACCAACCACATCCAATGATTTGCTACTTGAAGTGAACCACTTTTTATCCGTTGGAATCCACGTCAGCAATATCAAAAGTCAACCACCAAATCTTGTCACGTGATTCAATGTCAGAGAAGATCTGCAAGGATCTTGAAAAGGTGACAGGTGTCCTAACCTCATTGCTTGCAGCTGGAGCCTGATCAGCTTTATCTGCAACTACTGTACCTAAGGACAAAAGTGGTTGCTGTGGACCAATGGGATTGCATCAAGGACTGTCCTTACACAGCTGTATCCAACGGCTAGTTTCTTGATGCTTGGGTATAAATACCCCTAATCTTCACCATTTGAAGATTGCTTGAAAAATTGAGAAATTGCTGTGTTCATAAGAAGTTGAAGCTCTGCCCAGAAATTCTTAGTCCTTTGAATCTTCATCTTCATACTTCAAAAAATATTCCCCATCCCAGAAATCAAGCCTCAACACATTCAAGAATCATTGAGCTCTACATCTCACAGATTTAAAGAGCCTTGATCTTGAACACACACACACACCTCACTTGTTTTAATCACATAGATTATATATTTGAGATACACTGGTTATAGTCTAGGATTTGTTCTTCATAGAAAAGATTTTATTGTACTTTGTAATCTCTCAAATACTCAATATAAAATCTCTCTTAGAAATCCAAGACTAACCATCTTGGTAGTGGACGTAGATCGTTTATCGATTGAACCACTCCAAATCACTTGTTCTTATATTTCTGCATTTATATTTCCTGTGATTACTAATTATTTATCTCTATCTCTGTTTGATCTTATTTTAGTTATCCATTATTGTGAAATAGTGTTTGGAGTTAACATTGTCAAAAATACACGTGTTTGTAAAATTGTTCTTACCAAAACCGCATATCAAAACCGCATTTTACAAACCGCCTCTAAAACCTCTTTACACTCTATTATTCCGTTGTGCATTTTACATTATCACTTGCAGTATATTATCAACTGCAAGAGGAATTTGTAAGCAAGAGGTTTAGTTTTTAAAAGAGGGCGAAAAATTTTAAACAGCTATTCACCCCCCCTCTAGCTGTATTTTCACCCTTGTTGCCACCTTTGGGACCAACACTTTTCCCCCTGAAACTGTTTTCTTCATCCACCCTGACTTAACCTCTGAGTGCTACTCTCCCGAATGGGTATGTTTCCTAAAATATCCCTTCGTTATTGGCCTAAAATTCCCTTTCCCAGACTTAATTACTAGGTTCTTCACCTCTGCCAAACTTAATTATGCCCAAATGATGCCTCAAGGTTGGAGGTGCTTACAAAACCTAGTTAGGTTGAAGGAGGAGACTGGGTTGAATGTAGGTCTAGAAGAGTTGGCTTATACGACTGATATAAGGGGATTTGGTCTTGGGAGGTTTTGTTTTAGAGTTAAGAGTGGTGGTGATCCCATCTTGAATTCCAACAATGATCTTGCTGATAGAGGATGGAGAAACAAGTTTTTCTTTGCTAGGAAAGATAGCCTAGGACAAGAGGCTGGTGTTATTTCAAAGTGGAGGTCCCAAGGTAGGGGAAATTTCCTTTGATTTCACACACTCTTAAAATCTTTGCACACTTAATCTTAACCAACTTGAATGTTCCTTTGTAGAAGTTGCCAAATTGTGCGTGCTTTTCCCAGAACAAGAAGGGACAGAGGAGAATGTGAAGAAAATTTACGAGTTGGATCCACTCGTTAGGTCTTTCAAAGCATTCCCTGTCCTGTTTTCTGCAGAGAGGGTTGAGGGTTTGGAAGAAGAAGCTAAACCAGAAGAGTCTCTGCCTGGTTCTATCAAGATGTCCACAGGTTTGATTAACATCTTAAAGTTTTTGCCTATCTTCAATCTGTTCTAATCCTTCAAGTTGTTCTAATTCTATATCCTTTATTGCAGCTACTCGTTCTAAGACCAATGTGAGTGCTGCGGACCTACTTGCTGAAGCCAAAGCAAAGAGAACTGCAAAGAAAGATAGCAAGCCCCCAACTCCCAAGTCTATGGCATCCAGTTCTGAAGTGAATGCATCCAAGAAGAAGGATGAAACAAAGAAAAGGAAATTGGCGGAGGTTGAAGCCACGGATGCAAGTGATGATTTGAATGTGGAAAAGACAAGAGAGAAGTTTGGTGCTCTGATGACAGACTTTGTTGGCAAGGTAAAACAAGGGAATTTTTGAACCTTATACCAACGAATTTATAAAGAATTAATACTCCTTTTGCACAGGTTTCGGAGATTATGAGTCCTATTATGGACCAAGTCAATGTTTTGAAGATCAAAGCGGCTAAATGCAGTTATGAGGCTGAAGAATCGAAGAAAGAAGCCAACAGAAGTGCTGGGGAAGTAGAGAGGTTGAAGAAAGAAGCCAAAGTTTATGCTGGTGAGGTGGAGAAATTGAAGAAAGACATTGGGACTTTGAGAAAGGAGTTGGAAGTTGTTTGTGCTGAGAAGATGAAGGAAAATGAAGCCCATTTGAAGGAACTTGAAGCAGCAAAGGGAGACTTCAAGTTTAATGCCACCAAGACACTGTTGGAGGCTAGGATTCAGCTTATGGAGGAGTTCAAGAAAGGGATGGCTCCAAATTGGGATTTGGAGGAAGAAAAAAGAACTCTGGAAGATTTCATTGGTGAACCAGTAGATGGGGAGGAGGTGAATTCACCGGCCCTTGAAGCTCTTGACAAACTGGTTGATGACGCTAACAAAGTTTTGAGTACCATAGTGGTGACTCATGTTGAAGAGAATAATCAGGAGAAGGAGGCAAGTATACCACCAGCGGCAGCAGGCCAAGATGTTTGAACAATTTAACTGTTTTAAGTAGTTTGGAAGGAGGGACAACAAAAACAATTTCTTTTTCTGTTTATTTGGTAATGTAATGGCTCATAAGAGCCTAGACAATTTATTTGGGGGTACTAGGTTGGTCTAGTACTCCAAGCTTTCGATAGGTTTTTAAGGATTTGTTGGCTTATCCAACTTGTCTTTTAGTTGCAAAATCTTTTGGGAATATTTTAAAGTTTTAAAGAAGTATTTTAGGCTTTTCAGAAAATACTTGCCTGTTTAATAGGTAAAATGCTGTTGTTATAGACAGTAGGTAACATGTCAATGTTACAACCAATGGTCACAACTTGAATAAGTGTGAAATCGTGCGCACGGGCGAAGGTGTCAAAACCTTAATTCTTTAGAAAAGATGTAAATCTTTTAACCATAAGTAAAATGTACCTTTGATCAGAGGTAAATCGTTTGAAGAAATAGAACAAGTCTCAGCTGTCCTGGCGTGTCAACATGTTCCATCCCTCTCCAGCTAAAGTTTCAACATGTTGGAGCCGTACTGGCGTGTTAACATGTTGAACTTCTTTATCTCAGGTCCAAACATGTCGGAGCCGTACTGGCGTGTTAACATGTTCGACTTGCTCCAGTTTAGGTCTCAACATGTCGGAGCCGTACTGGCGTGTGTAAGTGCTCCAATTTGAGCTTGTTAGAATTTTCGTTAGAAAATTAACGAAAGTTATAACATTTCTAACAATTCCTAACAATCCTAACCTTTCTAACAAAGTGAGGGTAAAATGGGCATTGTTATTTAAGGTTAAACCTTAAAAAGAATCTCAAAAAAGAAAAACAAAAGAAGAAAACCATAAATAGAAATGCTGGAAACATAAACTGGCTGCTTAATTTGAATTTCAAAAAGAAATATTCCTCTTGTCCAAAGCTGGAGCTGCATTTAATGAACAGTGCACGCTGAGGGTTCCTGTCCGCGCGGATGGGATTGCAATTTCCAGAGGGCTATAAATTGAGCTCTCCAGTCACAAAAATAAGAGGAAGAACACAATAGCAACGAAGTTCTGGCGAAATATAGAGAGAAAACAGTGAGAATTCTCAAGAATTGTCACCTTTTTCTTTCCAATCTTTCCCAACTCATACTCATCCACTCACTCTCATATTAAAGCCCTAAACACTCATACACTCAAGCCAAACACTCAAGAACACAAGGAAGATTGGTAAACCCTCCTCTTCCTAACCCTAAATCTCATCCATGCATGCATCTTCAAACTACAAAATGTAGTTCTTTCATCTTCTTTCTCTAGATCTAAGAAGATCACCATGGAAGACCATCTCCATGGATGATCTTCTACAAAGATCAACATTATTTTCAAAGCTTTTCTTTCTTACTTGCAAAAATGCACTTTCAAAACCCTAAAAAACCATTTTCAAGCACTAAATCTTGATTTCAAAGGGTAAAATCCCCCTCCCCAAGCAAATGAAATGTTTAGTCCTAATGTACCCCAAGGATGGTTTGGTATAGTTGATTCACCACTAAAATGTCTAGTGATCACTAACCAAAACCTAGGGAAATGGGGACAAGCATGGATGCAAAACCCCCCTTTAAATCATATTTTCTTTCTTGAGAAGTTGCTGTCCAGTAGCAATTTTCTCAGACCTCAGTCCATGGTCTTAATTTTTGGACACATATGAACTTGGAATTTGGTGTTGACTACAAAACACTTTTTGTAGCCAACATCCAGAGCTTTCCAGACATATTTTTACCTTATTTTTTGGATGAGTAAAACTCCTCTTTTCAATTTTTCTTTCAGAGGCTAGTTCATCAGTTTCTGGGAATCCAGATCTCATATCTGAGGTTTCCAGAAGGTTTTGACCCCTCAAACCTTCTCCAAAATGGAAATTTCTTTCACACAAAGTTTATTCAAGGAGTCTAGAGAAACTTTCATTCTCTGAGTTCATCCAGATTATGAAGTTTTAGGGCCCTTGAATCCATTTCAAAATCAGGTGTCTGCTGCCATTTCCTTCTGGCAGAAGTGACTTCTCAACTTCAAAAGGTTTTTTGAGTACCAAATCTCAAACCAAAAATTCTCCAAAAAATCATGGGATCAGTTTAAAGTCTTAAAAAGACATCCCAATTTTTACTTTTTCCAGTTTCAACTTATTTTGGCCAAAACACACACACACACACACACACACACAAATGATTTTCAGCTTGGAAGACTCGTTTTTACGAGGCGCGTCGGGTGCACACTAACGTCCTTCCCGACGCGTAACATGACCTCCGAACCTAAATCTCTGATCTCGGGCTTTTTTCAAAGTTTTGCCCTTCAAAATTAAAATGGCGTGGCGACTCCGTTTTTTCCGGTTTTATTTGGTTTTTCAAAGAAACGCAAAAATCGAATTTTTCCCGCGAAAAAGGCAACACATCGTTACAGCGTGTTAACATGTTGAGCCTATTTCGCTTGTTCAAGTCGTATACCTTGCAAAACAAATTCATGTTAGGATTGGGTGTTAGCGTAGCTAACACCCCTCCGATGCTTAAGTTAGTAAGGATTTCCAATAAAATTGAGAATTGAAATGCGCGAATGAACTTGACATAAATTAAATCATACCTGACGACAAGTCAAGATCAATTGCGGACATTTATCAGTCCAAATCATGCCGACTTTTCGTCGAGCTCTCGGACACGATCTTGACTCTGACGTCAGCTTTGTCCATAATTTACATCGAATGCTCGTTAAGACTCGATTACCCGCCAGACGTCTAGGATCGTTTTTCTTTCGGTCGGTGGGACCCGCTTGCCCTATAGGACCCTCGCCCGGGCCGTCCACCCCGGGAGGTCGAAATACGGGTGGAATACGAGGGGCTTATAGACGTAGTGACGGGGCCCACCGATCCAGAATCGAGTAGTTTGCGAAAAAGAAGAGCAATCTTTTCCAACCGATTAGGTTAATAAAACATGTTTTAAGTAAACATGAACAAATAATCGCATGTTGCATGAGCCAAAAGCCCAAACACCTACCCTCCTTCCATTCCTGCACATCTGAACCTTCGTGTCCTTTCCTCGCAGCCTCCGCACAAAGCTTGGTTTCGGGCACCGGGTCACCGTTTGATCGGTTGGGAAGAGTCAAGCGCGTCATCGCCTTCGCCGTTTATTCCAACTCCGGTTTCGTAATGTCTCGCATCACCGGTAATGATAGGGATAACGTTGCTCCGTCCTCCAAAATCCCTCGCATGCACTCGCATTGGATCCAGTTGGTAGAACAAATGAGACTTCGACATGAGGCTCAAATTGATGACCTACCGGGGTAGTCGCAAGTCATGGTTTGACTATCGCCTCAATTCCGATGGCACCTTTACCGCAAAGACGAAGAAGGTTCTCCTCCTCTTCTTAATAGTCCCGGATGCATCAAGATGCTACCCCAAGATTCCTATATTTCCACCGCCGGGACTCCCGCCCGCCGACTTACAGTGGCAACCGGCCCCCAAACAGCTAGCCGTGACGAAAGAGTTCTAGATATCGTCGCTGTCCCCTCTCAAAGTAATGGTCCCACAAATATCGGCTGAGTGATGAAAATCGTGAAACAAAAAGAAATATGGTCACCATCAAATCCCTGGAAGAACGCCGGAATGCACAGCAGCCCGGATTGAAGAGGCCACACGCCACTTTGGGACCTTAACAATATCCCAACCGACCGGGGCTACCTTGAAGGACAAACATATGCCCGTTCCCCGACCTCAATATCTCTCATTATCCGGCGGAGTCCAATCACTCGCTACCGTGACGAGCCCAAAGCAGCAGATCCCCCGACCGGTTCCACTCAAAGTCATTCCAAGACCGTCAACCCGAGGTCCCAAATCCGCCACCACCGTAGAACACATTTGGTGGGATATTTGTGGACTCGTCCCGATTGCCTTGAAAGGGACTATCAGATTGGATACACGAGGACCGTCCTCCTAAGAAAAAGAAAATTTCCTCCCAAAGAAAATTGAAGGAGAGATTCGAGGCCTATGATAACAAGCTGGGAACGCTCGGGGAGCCATCTCGGGATTTGATTATTATGTACTCTACTCCGCCCGCCTTTCCCAAAGCAAAAAGGGGTAAAAGAGCGTAAAAACCTTGCCAACGACGGAATTGAGACCTTCGGATACCGTAGTACCGCAGAACGGAAGTCCAACCCCTCGGGTCGCCCAAGGTTCGCCTTTGTCCAGCCTCCCGAGTATCCACCGATGAAGAAAAACCGACGCCAGTCTGGCGCTCCCACTCAATCAACATGTTGACTGGAGATGGCAACCGCCACAAAAGGCATCGAGCATAACCTGTGGCTTCGGCAAAGACTCTGCCTCGCAAGAAAAAGGCACGAAGTGACCGACTTGATGACTCTCCATCCCGAGACAAGGACCAAATCTATGATCCTCACCTATATGGGAGTATGATCACCTTCTGCGATGAAGATTTGCCAAGAGATGTCTCCCAACACAATGAAGCTTTGTACATCACTATTCGGCTCAACACCATGTCACTCCCTGGGGTATTAGTGGACAATGGATCATCGGTAAATGTCCTTCCCCTCAGCATGATGAGGGCCCTCCGCATAAATGAAAGGCGCGTGATCCCATCTACCCTGACCGTCAAAGCCTACGACGGTTCGTCTCGTCCCATTCTCGGGGACAGTGACTGAACTCGGTACGAAACCCAAATGGTGCCCGCGAAGTTCCATGTAATGGATATCCTCCGAGTTCACACCTCTACTAGGGCGCCCTGGGTTGCATCACATGAAGGCCATAGCCGCAACGCTCCACCAATGCGTCAAATTCATCAACCGGCAGGGAGACCTCGAAGTCATAAGGGGTGACAGTTTCCTCATAGGGAACGAAGTCAAACAATAGCCAAGAACGCCCACGTCAAACACCGAGGCTACATCCTTCAAGAGGCAAGTCTCGCCAAAGATCCTTTGGAATCCAAAGCAATGCCAACTATGTCGACACACTCAAGCGAGCTGACTCTTCAAGAAGTTCGATTCATCAAATTCAATTGCTATTTCCAACACTTGGAGGCGTATCGGAAGGAAATGCCGAACACCGCCGTGATACGGGCACACAAGTCCCCTGGTCCTCAATCACAGATTTGTCGCATTCTCGCAAACCCATTCCTTCGCCTCGCCGGCGAGGAGGTTTTCATGATAAAAGTCGCAAACACCGACGCACTCGGCTCGAATCTATGAACGTCGTGTGGGACGTCCTCCTTGCCGAACTACCTCGCCAAGCCTTTCCGCTCGAGTATGGGACATGAGATTTTTCTAGCCGCTCACCGAGACGCAATGCGTCCTTACATCTCGGATTGAGCGATCGATTATGACGAAACGGAAGTCCCTGCACTGAGGAAGATCCCTACATCCACATGCTCGGTTCTCGGATGCCAAACACGCTTGATTCTCGGTTCGTACAAAGAGATGATAGCAACGATCAAGAGGGAGCACGAGACCATGCCTTTCCCGAGTTGTGAAGCCACCAACAGCCGATGCCGCTCAAGAATTGGGAAACTCTCTCGTGCCCGTCCGCGACCAAAGAGGAAATGATCACCAAGCTTGGATTGGTCCCCCGTCCTTTCGTGTCAACCTCAGTAAAGTCCTCCGAGTCTCTCATTGTTGAAGTTCGAGTCTCTCGAGTCGTCCGATGGCCTCACGCCCGAAGACTACGAGTCCGTAGCCAACGTTGTATTCCCCTTCGTCTTCAATGAAATGATGAACCTTTCGAGTATCCCTTAATTGCCACTTTAACTAATGATGAATTAACTAATAATCTAAAAACAAGCTTAATAACGATTCACTAGATGAAGAGGCGTACACATTAAATGAACAATATATCAAAGAAATCTTTAAGCAGTTGTCCGGAAGAGGAAAATCGAGCCCAAGCCGCCGAAGAGATTTTGACAAATGTGAATTTGGGAACTACGGAAGAGCCTAAAGAGACGCAGATTGGTAGTTTCTTCGAAGGGACCGAAAGGGTTGCCCTAATCGAGCCGCTAAAAGAATTCGTGGATGTGTTCGCATGGTCCTATAAAGATATGCCGTGCCTCGATCCTTCCATAGTTGAGCACCGAATACCGCTCGACCTTAAGTCAAGCCGCAGCGTAAGCTAAGAAGAATTAAGCCCGAATGGTCCTTACAAGTGAAAGAGGAAATAGAAAAGATGCTCGTATGTGGTTCATCGTGGTCATTGAATACCCAACATGGCCGTCCAACATAGTGACGGTGACCAAGGCCAACGGAAAGATCCGATGCCGCGTAGACTTCGTGAGACTTGAACAAAGCCACCCAAAAGACGATTTCCTCGCCAAACATCGACATTTTGGTAGATTCCACGGCCAACCACGAAGTCAAATCTTTCGTCGATGGTTTTGCCGGCCACAACCAAATCAAAATGGCGTAAGAAGATCAAGCCAAAACAGCCTTCACAACCCCTCGGGGCACATATCGCTACACGGTCATGCCATTCGGACTAAAGAATGTCGGCTACGTACTGCAGGGCGCTACGGCTGCTCCATGACATGATCCACAAAGAAATTGAGGTCTATGTGGACGACATGATAATACATTCCGCAGGATCGATGGCCGCACTTTGTTGATTTGAGAAAATTCTTCGCCGCCTCCGAGACCACAAAGATGAGACCGAATCCACCAAGTGCACCTTCGGTGTAAGACGGGGCAAGGTACTAGGATATATGGTGACAGTAACGGGAATCGAAGTAGATCCCCGTAAAATCAAGGCGATAGTTGAAATGAAGCCACCACGGACACCGATGTAAGTGAAATCCTTCATGGGAAGACCGCAATACATAAGCCGCTTTGTAAATCACCGACCTCGATCTCGCGAGCCAATCTTCAAGTTGATGAAAAAGAATGCCTACACGTAATGGACCCTTAATGTCGGCTTGCCTTTGAACAAATTAAGGCATACCTCGTGAATCCCCGATTCTCTCGCCCACCACATCGGCAAAAGCCACTCTTGCTATATCTAACTGTCACGGATACAAAGAATTGGGGCTATGCTAGCTCAAGAGAAAAAGATTCCAAAGTCGAAAACGCCATCTATTTCAGTAGCGTAAAGCTCCAAGGAAGCGAACTCAATTACTCGCCGAGAAGACTTGCGCAGTTTGGGTCTCGGGTAGTGGGAAAATTGAAACACTACATGCAGCCTCACCCGATACATCTTGTTTCAAGGATAGACCCCATCAAATATCTGTTCGACAAGCCTTCCATCTCCATGAGATTGGCAAAATGGTCGTTCTTTTTGGCCGAATATGACATCGCTTATGTTTCAAGGAAATCCATAAAAGGACGCATAATGGCGTAACATCCGGCCGATTTCCCAAGTGATGAGTCCCGAGGACTCGAACCTCAATTTCCCGATGATGGAATCTTCGCTCTAGAAGGAGAAAATCGCTGCAACTCTTCTTCGACGGGGCGTCAAACAAAAGGGGGAACGGGATAGGAATGCTTCGGTCGATCCTACCGACGAACACACCCCCATAGCAGCAAGGCCGAACTTCGAAGTCACCAACAACGCCGCCGAATATGAAGCTTGCATAGTCTGGGTTGGAAGCCGCCCTTGAAAGAAATATCAAGGAATTGGAGGTGTACGGTGACTCGCCCTCATCATCAATCGTGTCTCTAACAAATGGAAGACCGTGGATCCGGTTTGCGTAAGTATCATGCTTACATGGAAGAGTTAATAACTCGGTTCAAAGAAATCAGCTTTCATTACCTCCGCCAAGAGACCGAAACAGTTCGCAGATGCTCCGGCTACACTAGCCTCTCTTGTCGAAATACCCGAAGGAAAGTCTCGTTAAACCATTCGTAGTCGGGAGAAGAGAAAACCCCGCCTATTGCTTCGAAATTGAAGCGGAAGCCGAATCGATCAATGGTCCCCGGTACACTCGCATTTACCAAGACTGAAGGATGGCGAGGCCTCTTTCAAAAACGAAGATGGGGAATATAAAGAAGGAATCAAAGCAAAAAGTCTCTCACTCAAGCGGCTCGCCTCCCATTATGTCCTTTTGGGAAACATGTTATACAAAAACGTTATCAAGGCCCTCCCGCGATGTATCAAGCAAACAAGAGGCTACCGAACTCATGAAAGAAATACATGGTGGTACCTGCGGCCCTCACATGAATGCTCGAGCTCGATGCAAATCATACCGAGAATGGGGTATTTTTGGATCACCATGGAAGCCGACCGCATCCAGCTTTGTCAAAAGCCGCGACAAATGTCGGCCGATACTCAAATCTTAATCACTTGCCTCCTCACGAGTTATACCGCATGACAACCCTCGCCTTTCGTCACTGGGGAATTGATGTCATAGGCAAAATCACACCATCAGCAAGAACGGCCACGAAGTTCGTCCCGGTAGCCGTGGATTATTTCACCAAGTGGGTTGAAGCCAAGTCCTACAAAATCCTCAATTCAAAGAAAGTTGCCCTCTTCATCAAAGAAAACATCATGTGCCGATACGGGTTGCCGGCCGAAATCATTTCGTATAATGGATCCCACTTCGAAGGGGAATGTGACAGTTGCCGAATTCCGAATAACCCGTCACAAGTCATCACCCTACAGCCCCAAACCAACGGAGCCGTCAAGCAAAGCAAACAAGACTCTCGGAAAATATCATCCGGAAAATGGCCGTCCAAGGTAGAGATTGGCCCGAGAAGTTACACCTGGCACTCGGGGCTACGTAACATCGCCGAACGGCAATCGGGGAAACACCGTTTGCCCTCACATACGGAATGGAAGCCGTACTCCCAATCGAGCCGGAAATACCTCGCTCCGTATACCGCCGAAAGCCAAATCAACGAGGTCGAATGGCTCCGCAGTCGCCATGACGAATTGGCCCTACTAGACGAACGCCGACCGAAGGCCATGGAACACATCCGAGCCTACCAAGGAAGAATGGCTAGAGCCTTCGACAAGAAAGTAAAGCATCGGGAAATCCGAGAAGGTGATCTCGTTCTAAAAGAAAAGCCCCCTCCGTATCAACCCTCTCGGCAAATGGGAGCCTCGTATGGGTCGGGCCATATGTCGTCCGTAAGATCTTCTCCGAGGCGCCATGCAACTTGCGGACCTCGACGGGAATCCCTTTGTACACCCAAAGTGAATGGTGACAAGCCGCGCAGATACTACGCGTAAAAAAAAAAAAAAAAAAAACAAAAAAAAAAACAAAAAAAACAACAAAACAAAAAAACAAAAAAAAAAAAAAAAAAACAAAAAAAAAAAGAGAGTGCTAAAAGAGTAATACCCAACTAGGTTAGAAACCCGAAAAGGGCGGCCTAGGTAAAAACAGGGGTTGCACCAAAAAAAAAAACAAAAAAAGAGTGCTAAAAGAGTAATACCCAACTAGGTTAGAAACCCGAAAAGGGCGGCCTAGGTAAAAACAGGTTGCACCAAAAAAAAAAAAAAAACAAAACAAAAAAAAAAGAGTGCTAAAAGAGTAATACCCAACTAGGTTAGAAACCCGAAAAGGGCGGCCTAGGTAAAAACAGGTTGCACCAAAAAAAAACAAACAAAAAAAAAAAAAAGAGTTCACCGGTTGAACTACGAAGACCCGAGCTCCTCAAAATGAGGGGAACGTAGGCAAATGGAAACGGTTCGGTCTAAAGCACAAATAAAAGCCATACTTTGGCATCAATACAATTGATCGTGACCATGAAAGCGTCTCGAAAAACTCTAAAGCAATTCAAATATTCATTACAAGTTAAAAGCTCTTTGATGAGTCTAAGCCCGATTCATTCCTACAACCTGGCAACCTCGCTAAAGGAAAACTAAGATACATAATCAAACTAATGTGTCCTGTCTATGGCAAGAAAGGGATACTTGGAAACCTCGTAGTCACTCCAAGCCACTGCATCTTGGTCTCTCCCTTCTTCTTCCCCCTCCGAGTCTTTCTCTTCCGAACCGGAAAAATGTCGGTATTCCTCCTACCAAGCTCGGTATAGGAACAGGGTCTATCAAACCGGCCTCTGTCGGGGCCTTAGTAGCCCTAGCGTCATCCCTCATCTCCCGTAACCTAGCCGGTAACATAGGAGCCCTCCTCTCCTCTCTCTTGACGTAAGCCTCATAATCGGCCACGCCGTCTCCGCTCCCGTCATGAGGATTGGCCCTCGCCTCGGCCCTCCTCCTCTCGAAGCTTGATGCGGTCCTCCGCACCTACAATGGCCTCACGCCGTCTCAAAATAGCCACCTGAGTCTCTCCTGCATGCCCCTCGTACTCAATCCAGTACCAAGTGGTCGGGAACACCGGTCTCGGACGCCTGAGAATGACCCGAGGAGGAAAGGCATCGTACCTCCATACTCGGGAAAGAAATGGAAACACCGAGGGATCATCCATGGAAACAGGAGCCACCACCCTGGTGGCTACATCATCAAAGCCCTCCAAAGGAACTCCGCTCCAAGCCAAACCGCCTAAGGACCGTGAGCCGGAATGTAGAAACCGGACTCGAGAAAGCCCCTAAGCATAACCACATGGGACCCGTCCTGAAGCACTCTACGAGTCTCCACCCGCCAATGAGGCACCAACCATCTGATATCTTCAGCCTCGGCGACCCGCCATCCAACGCTCCCACGAGCCCTGATCATCAAAATCTACATCAACACCTCTCCTGGCAAAAGTCCAAGGCCCGATCATATCGAGGTTTCCCGAAGAACCCCCAAACGCTCCATCGCCCACATGTGGTCAAGAGAAACGGGCCGCCCTACGCATATACCGCCGTCCGGTAGCTAACTGTCGAGAGCATGAAAAGTCTCCCCAAGAATCAAAGGAATGACATCTCTCGCCCGAGCGGCAATGAACAACAACATCCAAGAAGAGCTCGATGACAGATCCCAAAGGAATAAACCATGAACAAAGTGCCGAACATGCAAAGTGCAAAGGCATCCCAATAGGCGTCATCCACCAAGCCTAAGCCCCTAAATCTGTCGGGAAGACCGGAAATATCGAAATGGTCGGGACCGCGGATCATGCCTCGTGCTTCCTCCGGGAAAGATGAAGAAGGTTGCACAACTTGTCAACAAAAGAAGCTCCTCCGACAAAGGAATTGCTATCTCCTCCACCTCCGACCTCCAAGCAAGGCCCGAAATTCTTCCACAGTCGGAACAATCTCGTTGAAGGAAAGGCAAAAGACATGCCTTCTAGTATCCCAAAACGAAGAAGAAGCCCTTAAGAGGTCATAATCCGGAACCAATTCTTTGAGAGACCACAAGCATCGTACCTTGTACCGTTCTTCAAAGAAAGACCTTCTCTCATGCATAATTTCCCTGGACCAATCCTTGAACTTGTTGAAAAATGACATTTGGGACTCTTGGGACAATTTTGAGGGAGCTTTTCTAAGGCTTTCCATGGTTTTTTCTCTCTTCCTCCCCGAAAATGGCCGTTTGACCGGAGGTTGAAGAGGATATTTGAATTTGAAATAAAGCAAGACCAGTCTCGACCAAAATTAAAGGACACCGTCGATGCGTGGATTCCTCCGCGCGGATGGGATTGCTTCCCCATCGAAAAAATTCGCAATGTCCAAGCCGCTACACCAAAAAGGAATATTCCGTCCCGTTGCTCGAAACTTGTGCAAAAACCTCCCCAAACCACCCATATACCAAACACCCTTGCAAAAAAAAAAAAAACCAAGGCTCATGCAACATTGCATTCATATTGCATTGCATTCATAAAATAAAATCCTAAATTATTACATTCCAAAAAAAAAAAAGAAGTGTGCATAAAAAAAAAAAACACAAACAAACATAAATAAAATCCTAAATTATTACATCAAAAAAAAAAAACATGTGCATGATCTGTACAAATCTAAATCTAAAAAAAAAAAAAAAAAAAAAAAATCAATCGGAGTCTCCAAGACCCGATGTCTCCCCGGCCCCTCTTGCGACTCGGCCCGCCTCGCCGTCAGAGCCCCGAAAGTCTCGGGCTCGAATCGTCCTCATCTCCGCAAAGAGGCTCGTCGGGACCAACCGGCACACTCGATAGGGTAAACCCGGATCCTCGAAGAAATCGTACCCGAAGGTGAAGGCGTCCGACTCCCGCACATACGAAGACGACCCACCATGCCGCCAAACGTGTCCCCGCCCGTGCGGGATCCCCAAGAATGACGTGATCCGAAGGCGCCGCGCGGTGATCAATGAGAGGAGACAGAGGGGTCTCGAAGAAGTCTCCGAGGGAATAGGAGAAGCTCTCCCGTCCGACAGTGCCGCCGTGGTCTCCTCGCCCTAGCTCGAGGTGCCCCGCAAGCAACCATCCTCCGTATGAACCTCTTGGCTCCGATCACTTGCTTCGTCGCTGTCTCGACGACCACCTCCGAAAACTGCACAAAAGCAAAAGCGTCAAAAAAAAAAGAAAAAGAAGTGATGCTAGAGATGATGAAACAAAAGAAAGAAAAGAAGGGGAAAAGGTGAAGCCATACCTTCATACCCGGACGAGGCCGGAAAGCTCGTGGAAGCCGCTCGGGCTGAGGGATCTGCACCCTCAATCGGACCCCATCCCGGATGTAGAAAAATCCGTCCGAGGGTACCGCGGATCCCAAGCCCCTCCCTCTCCAAAACCCGAGGCATCCTCGGCCTCCTCAAGACGAACGTCGCATATGGCTCGATCGCCACGAAGTCCGAGAAGTGCCGGGCTCGCTCGTAATCATCCCAGTCACGGACCGATCGCTCGGATGCATCATATCGGCGGGAGGCTCCACCGGTGTCCTCAAAGGCGAGTTCACGCCATGCCGGCGCGTCACCCTCTCTCCCGCATAGTAGGCGTCGCAAGTCAAGCCCCTCAAAATCCTCCGCCGCACCGGCCCGGATCTCGCCGCCTTCACCGCGCTACCTCAAAGCGATCCTGTGGGAAGAATATCATCCCCTCATCCGTCTCGGCCTCCGTCAAAGGAAGGCAATCCGCGCACCCGAGAGTCGTACGCCCGGAGCTTATCTTTTCCCGGCATGCTTGGACCAAGACCGCATGGCCGGATACGCCCGACGTACGCCTCGAGCCGCTTCCACACCGTGACGTGGAAAAACTCCAACGCCCATACCGCGAAAGGTAAAAATCCAATCAATCCAAAGCAAATAAAAGTGCGTGCTCAAAGGAAAGAGGGAAAGCAAAAAGAGAGCTTATACCTCCAGCAAACTCGAAGCAAGATAGGAGCTCACAGCTCTTCCGCCGTATCTATCAAGAGCGAAGTACGGCTCGGCCCCCCGGCCTCCCCCAGAAATATCTCCAACCGTCTCCATGTCCTCCAAGGACCTCAAGAAGGCAAAGATCGCCGTCCTCAGCATGCCCAAAGAGCGTGCTCGAAAAGGTAAAACCAGAGGAAGGACCTAGCACCGCTTCGGCGCTAAACCTATCCTCCCCACCTCGTAACTCGCGATGGTCTCCACGATCTTACCGAAGACCACTAAGCATACTCCATCCCCATCCCCTTTTTGGGAATAGGGGAAAATCCAAGAAGAGCTCGCAGATCCGCATCGCCGTAGCCATCTCTCCACTCAATGCCGCGTCCATTGAAGGACAGACCCGTGATCGCAGCATAGTCGAAGGCGTAATGGCCGCCTCGCCCCGTAAGAAGTGGAATGTGTGGGTCGCATCCCACCAATGCCGCGCTAGAGCGAACATCAAGCTCCTTGCACTTAGGGAACTTGACCAGCCCTCAAGCACTCGACGAACTCCCGTGAGCCCCGTCTCGACAACAATCCGTCTCTGACTCGGCAAAGCTCCTCGGCCCGCATCCGGAAGCCGATCCCACAAGTCAATCACGTACTCCACCGATCCTCGAGTCTTCATCTTGTTCACCAAGCTCCGTCACAAAACGGTTTCCGCCCGTAAAAAAAAAAAAAAAAGAGAGAAAATGTCAAAAGATTGCATTTACATTAAAAAAAAAATTTCGACAAAGATAACAAAGATACAATGAGCATAGCCCCATTTTTCTCGCATGAAAGAAAACAATTTGCAAGTCCCAATGCATTCATCAAAAAAAAAAAAAGAGGATGCATTCCTACGGAAGTAAAAACTCCGTCCCATTTTCAAAAAAAAATGCATACATGCATATCATCCATCTTACATGCAACGGGAGGAAAAATCCGTCCCACTTTTCAAAAAAAATCCTAAACATACATACATCTCATATTGGCAAAATGCCCATTCTTTCCAAACAAAATGCATGCATTGCATCATCATTCATCAATATCAAAATTCAATTTCAAAAAAAATCATCATCATCAAGAACATGCAATATTCAATTCCAAAAAAAAAAATCACAATTCTTCGAATTTTCACATGTAATTTTCAAACTAAAAAAAAAAAATGTGGCAAAAATGCCAATTCTTTTCCCAAGCAAAATGCACATTTTTGGGACACTCACAAATTCATTGCAACATTGCATATCATCAATATCAATATTCAATATTCAAAAAAAAAAAAAAAAATTCAAAAATCATCCAAAAATTTCAAACAAGAAATCGACAAGAGGATCAAGAGGATTCGAAATATACCGTTCGGAGATGCGGATCCGAAGCCCAATGTTGCCAAGCATCGGGGTAATGCTCCTCCGCAACCGATTGCGAAAGATTGTAATGCCTCCTCATCCGACGAGCTCCAACCGCCTCTCCGCTACGGACCACGTCCTTGGCCTTGAAAAGCGCCTTCCCGTGTTCCATTGCTCGAAAATCAAGAAAATCGGAGGAATTTTGAAGCTCTAGGCCAAAAATGGCCGCTCTCCTCGCTTTTCTCTCTCTCGCTCTCGACAATCTCAAAAATTGGAATGGGGAAGGAGAAGGGCGTTGGCCCTAATTAATACCCCGACTTTCCATCCCTATCCGCGCGGATGAGATTGCAAGGGTCAAAATGACCCTTTTGCCCCTTAAAATTTCGGGACTGCGCAATTGATCCCAACTTGACAAGATAACCAAAGTCGGCCCCTTGTCAAGAAAATATTTCCAGTCAAACGTAAGACCGAGTGCCAGAAAGATAACGAAATCTCGTATCTTTCATCATTACCGGCGAGCAAACGTAGCACCAGGTGCCCCGAGAAAGATAACGAAATCCCGTATCTTTCATCAAAATTTACCCCTATCAAACGTAAGACCGAGTGCCCCGAGAAAGATAACGAGATCCCGTATCTTTCATCAAAATTACCCCTGCAGCCAAACGTAAGACCGAGTGCCCCGAGAAAGATAACGAGATCCCGTATCTTTCATCAAAATTACCCCTAGCCAAACGTAAGACCGAGTGCCCCGAGAAAGATAACGAGATCCCGTATCTTTCATCAAAATTACCCCTATAGCCAAACGTAAGACCGAGTGCCCCGAGAAAGATAACGAGATCCCGTATCTTTCATCAAAATTACCCCTAGCAGCCAAACGTAAGACCGAGTGCCCCGAGAAAGATAACGAGATCCCGTATCTTTCATCAAAATTACCCCTAAGCAGAAACGTAAGACCGAGTGCCCCGAGAAAGATAACGAGATCCCGTATCTTTCATCAAAATTACCCCGGCAACAAACGTAAGACCGAGTGCCCCGAGAAAGATAACGAGATCCCGTATCTTTCATCAAAATCATCCAACGGCAGTCAAACGTAAGACCGATTTCCTGCACAAATACGTCTCGATTTTCCTCAAAGAAAGGCTAACGAAATCCCCAAAGAAAGTTAACGGAATCCCAAAAGCCAGCGGAATCTCGAGTAAGACTCGAACTACGAAAGGGCTTGATTCCCACTAGGGATACGTAGGTAGCCTATCATTAGGTCCAGCCCCTCGACCAAAACGGTCACCCTCTCCTTCGGCAGCAGACGAAGTCCACCGAAAGGCCATTTCACAACCAAGGTCCGAGGCACCTAAAAAGCCATCTTCATCAAGGTTCGAGGCACCTAAAACGCCATCTCCAAGGTTCGAGGCACCTAAAACGCCATCATCATCAAGGTTCGAGGCACCTAAAACGCCATCTTCAAGGTTCGAGGCACCTAAAACGCCATATCCAAGGTTTGAGGCACCTAAAACGCCATCTCCAAGGTTTGAGGCACCTAAGACGCTATCAAGCGATAAATCGCAATCATCCCCAGCAGAGACCGAAAATGGTCATTCCTATCCCCAGCAGAGCGGATAGCCATCAGACCAAAATGGTCATCTCTTATCCCCAGCCAGAAGTTTCTTTCCAAGAACCGATCCGAGAACTCGCTCATCGTGTTCGAGGCACCTAAAGCGCCATCATCTCCGTGGTCAAAGACCCGAACTACGATCGGCTTGATTCCCATTCGGGATACGTAGGTAGCCTATCGCTAGGTTCAGCCACCCGATCACTCGATCATCCTGCCAAATATGGAGCCTTACTCTTATCGACGACCCCGCTTCCTTCGAAAGCGCCGTCGCCGAGGGGCTACTGTAAGTGCTCCAATTTGAGCTTGTTAGAATTTTCGTTAGAAAATTAACGGAAGTTATAACATTTCTAACAATTCCTAACTATCCTAACATTCCTAACAAAGTGAGGGTAAAATGGGCATTGTTATTTAAGGTTAAACCTTAAAAAGAATCTCAAAAAGCAAAACAAAAGAAGAAAACCAAAAATGGCAATGGCTGGAACATAATCTGGCTGTTTAATTTGAATTTTGAAAAGAATTATTCCTCGTGTCCAAAGCCCGAAGCCGCATTTAATGAACAAGGCACGCCGAGGTTCCTGTCCGCGCGGATGACTTTGCAATTTCAGGAGGGCTATAAATTGAGCCCTCCAGTCACAAAAATAAGAAGGAAGAACACAAATGCAACGAACCTCTGGCGAAATATAGAGAGAAAACAGTGAGAATTCTCAAGAATTGTCACCTTTTTCTCTCCAATCTTTCCCAACTCATACTCATCCACTCACTCTCATATTAAAGCCCTAAACACTCATACACTCAAGCCAAACACTCAAGAACACAAGGAAGATTGGTAAACCCTCCTCTTCCTAACCCTAAATCTCATCCATGCATGCATCTTCAAACTACAAAATGTAGTTCTTTCATCTTCTTTCTCTAGATCTAAGAAAATCACCATGGAAGACCATCTCCATGGATGATCTTCTACAAAGATCAACATTATTTTCAAAGCTTTTCTTTCTTACTTGCAAAAATGCACTTTCAAAACCCTAAAAAACCATTTTCAAGCACTAAATCTTGATTTCAAAGGGTAAAATCCCCCTCCCCAAGCAAATGAAATGCTTAGTCCTAATGTACCCCAAGGATGGTTTGGTATAGTTGATTCACCACTAAAATGTCTAGTGATCACTAACCAAAACCTAGGGAAATGGGGACAAGCATGGATGCAAAACCCCCCCCTTAAAATCATATTTTCTTTCTTGAGAAGTTGCTGTCCAGTAGCAATTTTCTCAGACCTCAGTCCATGGTCTTAATTTTTGGACACAGATGAACTTGGAATTTGGTGTTGACTACAAAACACTTTTTGTAGCCAACATCCAGAGCTTTCCAGACATATTTTTACCTTATTTTTTGGGTGAGTAAAACTCCTCTTTTCAATTTTTCTTTCAGAGGCTAGTTCATCAGCTTCTGGGAATCCAGATCTCATATCTGAGGTTTCCAGAAGGTTTTGACCCCTCAAATCTTCTCCAAAATGGAAATTTCTTTCACAAAAAGTTTATTCAAGGAGTCTAGAGAAACTTTCATTCTCTGAGTTCATCCAGATTATGAAGTTTTAGGACCCTTGAATCCATTTCAAAATCAGGTGTCTGCTGCCATTTTCTTCTGGCAGAAGTGACTTCTCAACTTCAAAGGGTTTTTTGAGTACCAAATCTCAAACCAAAAATTCTCCAAAAAATCATGGGATCAGTTTAAAGTCTTAAAAAGACATCCCAATTTTTACTTTTTCCAGTTTCAACTTATTTTGGCCAAAACACACACACACACACATGCACACAAATGATTTTCAGCTTGGAAGACTCGTTTTACGAGGCGCGTCGGGTGCACGCTAACGTCCTTCCCGACGCGTAACATGACCTCCGAACCTAAATCTCTGATCTCGGGCTTTTTTCAAAGTTTTGGCCCTTCAAAATTAAAATGGCGTGGCGACTCCGTTTTTTCCGGTTTTATTTGGTTTTTCAAAGAAACGCAAAAATCGAATTTTTCCCGCGAAAAAGGCAACACATCGTTACACTATGATTATTTTTTTTTAATTTTTTTTTTCAATAGAGATAAATGTTTTAGACTTTTTTTAGTAAGATTTTTTTTTCAAAAAAATTATTTTAAAAAAATAATATTAATATTAATTAATTAATCAATTATATAATTAATAATTCTTTAATAAATATTATTATTATTGATATTAGGCATAATATTATTTTATTGTTTAAATTATTATTATTATTATTAATTATTTTTATTAATTATTATAATAATGAAGAAATACAAGTATTCACATGAATCATTATCCAAGAAAATAATTTTTGTGAAAAACATTTAAATATAAAAGGTGGCATTAATTCATTGGACACATAAGTATTTACATGAATTAGCACAAGCAACATCTCACCATTAAATACATCACATATAATTGAATCCAATGACCCAAATTTATTCAAAAAACAAACAAACACACTTTCTTTTGATTGGCTCTTAATGTTCACATGGATTATTGATAAATCAATTCAGACCATTGATTACACTCAAATCCAATGATCCCAATTCACCCACTTTAAAACCCTACCCACTTTTCTTATTTCTCTCTCTTGTTAACACACCGCCTCCCTCATCTCTCTCATTCTTCTCTCTCTTACTCTTCTCCCCAACCCATCTCCTTCTCTCTCTCCCCAACTCTCAACCTCGTTCAACGCTACCCGTCTCCCAACCTGCACTTTTGAAGATGGTTTTCTCCAATACCTGTAATTTACAGGGAAAGTCAATTTAACGATTCATTCAGAAACCGCGAAAGCCGGCCGGAAAAGCAATGATACGAGCAGTGATAGTGATGAACGATCAAGGCAAGCCTCGCATCGTCAATTGGTGCTAATACGTTTCCATTTGGTTTGATTTTCATTCGTGCAAACGTAATCGAAATGCCTATTTCAGTTGCTCAGCTATGGTTAATCTAGGGTTTTAATCTCACAGGCGTGAATGTTATTTATTACTATATGTTATTCTCTTTGGACTTCTGAGTTTTGAGTTAAGTTGAGTTGTTGTTGCTGCTTAATATGTCTTGGTGTTTATTGTGTTCAAGTTTGGGGAAATTTTCTCCGCATTGTTATAGAATTGTTATATGCGTTATGTATTATCTCTGTAAGATTACTCATTGTTGAAATTGCTTGAATACAGTTCTATGCAGTAGGCCAAATGACGTGAGCAACTTCATTGTTGAAATTGCTTGAATACAGATCTATTGGCTCCAATACCTTGGATTAAAAACAAACTTCAGAAGTTTCAAAAGAATGATATGCTCCAACTTGTACCAGAACGAGCTGAGGATTTGGCATTAGAAAATCAAGATACCGAAAATCAAAATAGATTTTTCTTTTATCTTTTATCTTTTTTTCTTGAGTTCTTGTACGTAGATTCTATTTTGTTAATGCCAATTTCTTTCTTCTTCATATTATTATCACAAAAGTTATGCCAATGAAGAGGGCAAATGTGTAAAACTAGAGATTGATTAATTAGTTGAGGTATTAGTAGTGGTTGAATTGCATTTATCAAAACCCTTATATTTTGATTTATACAAATTTTTGTTTGATTTGTGTTGGTTGTGGATGGTGGTGGAGCAAAGTGTAATTTTTGGAAAATGTAAGGATTGATTTGGAAATAAAAAAAAGTTAAGGAATTGATTTGAGAATAAATATATATATATTTTTTAATATATATATATATATATATATATATATATATATATATATATATATATATATATATATATATATATATATATATATATATATATATAATTTTTTTTAATAAAAAATATCAAATTAGCGACGGAAATATCCGTCGGTAATTTGGTATATCAAAAATAAAAAATATTGAAAAAAGAAAATTTAAAAAAATTCATAAAATTTTGAAAATATGTAATAAATTTTAGCGACGAATTTTAAACAATAACGACGGATTATTCCGTCGCAAAATATCATAAATTCGTCGTCCCATCCATATTATTAGCGACGGTTTGGAATCATTTAGCGAGGGATCGGTTCGTCGTTAAATTGCCGTGGGACATGAAATTCCGTCGTTAAACAATAGCGACGAGGTTTTTAGCGACGGAATAAATCCGTCGGTAATCCGTCGGTAAATCATTTTAGCGACGGATTTTTGACTTTTAGCGACCGATTTTTCCGTCGCTAAAACCTGTTTTTCTTGTAGTGAATGGGTCCCATAAGATCAGTATGGATTAATTTCAAAATCTCAGAAGTGAAACTTTGATAAACCTTTTTATGGGAAGCTTTAGTTTGCTTTCCTTTTTGGCAAGGGCCACACACACTCACTTGTTTGAAATCAAGTTTAGGTAAGTATTTAACAACATTAAATCTCACCAACTCTTCCATTTTCCTAAAATTTGCATGACCTAACTTTTGATGCCAAACCTCAAGATCATTTACTTTGGAACTAAGGCAGGATAAGTTATCACCAAATTTGTAACAATTATCTTGAGACCTTATTTCAGTGAACAAGCACATATCTGTGCTATCAAACACTTTACACTCATGCTTGTCAAATTTAACATATAAATTGGCATCACATAGTTGGCTTATACTAATGAGATTAGCTTTTAAGCCTTCATGATAAACATTTTTTAACTTAAGCATATGATTAACACATAGAGTACCCTTACCAACAATTTTACCTTGGGCTCCTCCCCCATAGTTCACGTTTCCACCTTTAATTGTGGTGTAATCGGTTAGGAACTCAACATTACATGTCATGTGCCTTGAGCACCCGCTGTCGAAGTACCATGAGCTAGCTATGCTGCTCTTGAGTGAGGTGAATACCACCTTGAATTCCTCACTTTTCTTTTCCACCCACGCTAACTGCCTAGATTTATGTTGATGTGAGCGGTGATGTGAGTACATCCGGGTGCTCATCTCCGGAGCAGTTTTTCAAGGTCATAGATTCTTTGGTAACAAAAAGGTTTGATGTGATCTGGGACAAAAAAGTAGTGGCACACAAATTTCTTTTTCTTAGGATGTGTTGTATGATTTTTAAAAACTTTGATTTTTAAGGAACTCTCTCTTTTTTCCACAGAAGTGGATTCATAGCCAAGACCATTTTTCGAATTATTTCCCATACTTAGAATTTTTTCAAGTTTAGCCTTTCCAGTATTTAATTTTGCAAAAGTTTGATTGGCTTTTTCGAGTTCTGATTTGGTCTTCTCAAGTTCAATATCACGTTTAGTGAGCATGACCTCAAGTTTGGCTATGACATATCCTTTTGGTAGTCATTTTCAGTGGTAACTTTTTCAAGATCACCTTTTAAAGTTGAAATTTTTAGAGAGTTTCCCATTTACCTTTTCGAAAACTGTCAATTTTTCAACACTTTTTTCCCGGTCAGCATATAACTCAGCATACACATCAAGAAGTTCTTGGTAACTTCCATCACATACTTCTTCATTCTCTGTTTTTTCAGAAAGGGAAGAATTAAAACAGTAGACATCAGAGTCAGAAGATGTTATGGTCGGTGTGACTACATCAGAAGCTACATCAGCTTGATGTTTGTGACTAGGAAGCGAGACTTTAATGGCAGCTAAGTTCAGCTTTTCATCATCATTGTCTTCACTATCACTAAGGGTCGCACAATAGCTCATTTCATTTTTCTTCAGAGTGTTGGCACACTCATTAGCATAATGCCCGAAGCCTTTGCAGGCTCTACATTGAACAGTTTCAGATCTATTTTTAGCAAAACTAGTAGGTTTCTTGAAACTACTCTCAGTATCCTCTTTAGATTTTTCAAAAGTATTTTGAGTTTTAGAAGGAAATTTGTTGTCCCGTTTATTTTTTAGAAAAGATGTAAATTTTTTAGTTAAAAGGGCAACATCTTTAGTTTCCAAATTTGAAGTATCTATTTCATTAGAGATTTCTTCAATCTCTTTTGGTACTTTGGATACATTAGAGAGAGCAGTTGCAAGAGCAATACTTTCAGCTTTATGTTGTTGCTGAATAGATGTGTTCATCTCAAACATGGTTAGTTTACCCACAAGAGTATCTAATCTCATGGTTGTGGTATCATGTGCTTCTTCAATAGCAGCAATTTTAATATTAAACTTATCAGTAACAGTTCTTAACATTTTACTAACTAACCTAGCATTTGATATAGGCTCACCTAGAGAGAAACATTCATTTGAGATTTCTCTCAATTTAGCAGAATAGCTTTTTATGTCCTCAGTCTCATTCATCCTCAAGTTTTCAAACTTGGTCATGAGAATTCTCAACCTAGTAGCCTTAACACTATCTTCACTCTCACAGTGACCTTGCAAAATATCCCAGGCAATCTTTGCTACATTTTGATTTATTATAAGTCTAAACATGTGTTCATCCACATTACTTGATATAGCACCAAGAGCCTTGTAATTATAGTTAGCAAGGGTGACTTCAGCAGTGGTCCATTCTTCATCAGGTTTGAGTTTGAAGATTTTTTCTGAGGTTTCCCCCTCTTCACTCTTACTTTCAACCTTAAGGAGGAGACCATGAAATAATAATACTAAGCCACGCTCTTTCATCAATTGCTTTGATGAGGAGACGCATCTTAGCTTTCCAAATAGCATAATTAGATTCATCTAAAATCGGAGGACGGTATTGATTCAAGTGTGTTTCCATAATGACCACTCTTTTTTGAATCTGACTCAGTGAAGTCGAGTGTGGCTCTGATACCAATTGAAATAAATCGAGCGGCTAGGAACAATACAGGAATGAAAAATCGACTGATGTGAGTCTTGATGCTATCACACCAGCACTAACATCAACGATAAAAGCAGCAGAATAAAATAGTTTTAAACAAAGTTAAAACACAAATATAACATATATCTACAGCAACTTGCGGTAGACACTAAAATTTCTCTTATTAAACTCGGTTTTGAATAGGTTACACCAATGAACATAAAGAGAAAACTAAAATAACCAAAACTCTCTCACACTTTGTAACTCAGTAAGAACTATAAACCCTCTGTAATTGAGAGAAAAAAAATCGTGTAAATGAATGAAGTATACATCTTGTATTTATAGCCAAAGAGTCCTAGTTTGTAGATGTTGATTTCCTTGAAGAGATCTTCTCAAATTAGACTTCATTCTTTCATTAGCAATTCAAGCAATCCTTTCCTTATCATGACTCTTTCCTTGTGCGAGAGATCCTACAAAATAACCAAAATATATACTAAACATATCCAATATTTGGTTAGTAGGTTAGTCAATTAAAATACAATATAAACAATATAAATAATATTTACCTAAATTAACTTAAAATAAAGAAAGTAACAAATCTTAATTTAAGTCAACCTTTGACTTGTGAATATGTGTGGGACATCACACACTTTCAAATTTCATATTCACAACATATCTCCCCTATCTCATTTTTCCTTAATTATCATGTCCAAAAAGTTAATAAGATTTGAGATGAGAAGAATGGAGTATATATAGTCATAAGAAAGTGTTGGATCAATTTAGTTATGTGATACTAGTTCACTTTTAGGGTTAGCTAAAAGAGCAAACATAGATGTTTTGAATCCAGGAACCACTGCAAGTGTTATTAGAGATTTGAAGGGGTCACACACCCATGTAACATATACTATGGGAAGAAGAAAGAAATATTAAGATAATACCCATGTAACATATACTATGGGAAGAAGAAAGAAATATTAAGATAATACGAAAGAAATAACACAAATATTTGATAACTAGTTTGTCATTACATTACTATATTTGGGGCCATTGTCAAGACAAATATAATCAATATATGACATTAGTGGTTACAACTTTTCACGTGCAATCACTATAATATAATTATGACTACTTTTTATAAACAACACTCTCATATATATCTTCTCTCCTCTAAGAAAAATATACAAAACTCGGTCATTACTAAGGTTATAGGTTGCTTGCCCCTCATGGCATCTTCTATGCCCCATGCCCTCTCCTTGCACCAGTTGTGGCTCTCTCTCTCTCAAGCACACATGTTTCTGGCCCTTATTCATGTTTATATAGGGTTTACACAAAATTCCTAAACCAATTTTGAGTAAAATCCCGTAGAATAGGAAACTGAATAATTGCTAAAATTGCACCTATGTAAGAAGATTATTCGGCTGTATAGCATCCTTTGTATTATGCGAGGCCGGATAGCTCCTAGAAATTTCTTTTGTGTTTTTGGTCTCCCTTTCCTCCCCCTTGAGTAATTTGGCCAAACTCAAATTTCTTCTTGGTTTAGACTTCTATCCATCAATATTTTTTGTTAGTTTAGACTATATAACCCAACAATATAACACGTTTGTCTAAGAGATTAAGATATTGGATGAAATACTGAATCCTTGTAATGGATTAGTTATCTTTTCTCTCTCTCCCTCTCTCTCTCTAACTCATCAACTAAAAGGAAGAAAACAAAAAATATGATTTGTCTTGAATATAAATGTTGGCTTGTGTAATGGAGATCCAAAGCCCCCCCCACAAATCTTCATCCTCCAAACTTTATGTAACCTAATGACATCTTAATTTGTCTCTTCATAGTTTGTGGGTATCCATCCTTCTCATGACCAGCAGCAGAGATTGAAAGTCTTAATTGAAAGTCATAATTCTATTTCATAGAAATTTTTAAAATTGTTTTTGAAATTAAAACAAAATTAATAACTATTTATGAATATTATGAAGATAATTAAAATTCATGAATTTAGTTTAAAGTTCCATTGAATTGACCAAAAAATATCAAAATCTCTTCATCCCATAATAAATATCACCTCTTGATTTATTTGTCAACTTTAATATTTTGACCGAAAAGTTGAAATTTGATCAATTTCATGAAAATTAAAAAAAATGTCACTAATAGTATTTTTTATGAAGTGCCAATAATAATTTTTATAATTTCATTAAACTTTTAATTTAGAATCGATTAAAGTTCAATCAAGTTGATTATATATAAAATTAACGTATGCCGACATTTATTTAGGAACAAAGGGAGTATTATATAGCAACTAGTTCATAAATTTGAAACCCTAAGTATAAGTTTAGCTAAAACATAAATTACTGCACAAATACATAAGTATAAGTAAAGGGTAGATGATTCAATTAGAACCAAAACCCTAATATGCCAGCAAATTTTAGTACTAATTAACCAACCTTCATGAGTACTTATTAAACTTAACAATATTAATTAGAGAGTTGATGGTCTAAATCAAAACGTCACTTGACAAATCAGTAGTAGATATATAAATGTCTATAAATAACCATTCATTATATAGGTTGTTACTTGAAAGGGTTTGTGTAATCCTTGCTCGCCTCATTCAACGCGGTCCACTCCCATAGCCTGTCTGTGAAGCTAGCTGGAATTTGTAGATTACCGGTGGTGAACTGAGAAGAAATGTCATGGTAAAGTTGTTGTGGTGGTGGTGGTGGAGGAGGTGGAGGAAGAAGATTGACTGAGGCTTGTTGATAGCTAATTATTCTATGGAAGTCATCTATCGTGTTAGGGAACATAGTGGCCGGGACAACTAATGAGGCGGCTTGTGGTGGTAGCCTGGCGGTCATTGTGGTGGCTAATGGATTGATAATATTGTAAGAGTTGTTGAGGGAGGATCCATTTACAATGTCGGTATTGGGACTAGTTGCGCTTGTTTCACTCAATTTTTCTTGTTCGGTTTGGTGTTGGGAGGATGAAATTGATTGGCTTTCGAATGAGTGGAAGGTGGTTGCTTCTATGGGAGGGTGGTGGTGGTGGCCGGATGGTATTGGATTTTGTTGCTTTTTATCGTGGTTTGTTCCTCTCGATGAGGAGGCTCTAGAACTCGTGGGGAGAGATCGAGGGAGAGATGAATGATCTTCAACTCCCGCCCTTTTGTAGACTCGACACAAAGAAATTTCAGCCTGAAAAAAGTAAGATAGAAGTATAAGAGAAGTTCAGATAATTTAATTAAGATCATGTATGATAGGTGTGATCCGTTTTCATGATACTGAGTTATAACTCTCTAGTACTATTCTTCACAAAATTTAAAGATGCATTTATGATTATATGAGAATAACATTGAAAGCATCGGTGATTCGGGTCAAGGAATTTAAAGCTCAATCATGTTTACTGAATTAAAGAACCCAAAATAAGAAGCTCTTTCTAAGAAATATAGTTGTCAGTTTTGTTCTTCAAGATTCATTATCTTATTTATTTCTTAAGGTAGATGAAGAAATTTAGCCTACCTTTTGTAACCTTTCAGTTTCGTGCTGAGGCAAGCGATATTCGTTCATGATCCAGCTAGATCGGATTCCTTTTGGGGCCTTCCCGGAGTAGAAAACAAGGGTCTTTTTTAGACCAATTGGCCTGAAAGTCTCCGTTCGGATCATTCTATCAGCTCCGGTAGCTTTCCAATACCCTGAAGTTGTCACCCGATTAGGCCGATCGCCGTTTCGGTACTTCCTATCTCTTGGCACATAGAAAAACCATTCCTTCTCCCCAATAGCTGCTAAAGCTTCAAGATCAAAGAGCACACAAAAGCAAACAGTTAATCAAGAAAACCCTAATAAAGTTACTATTTACTTGTAAACAAAGAAGAAAGTTTGGAAAATGAAAAAGAAATTTGTAAATTAGGTAGAATTGAATCAAGAAAATTACAACCCAGTAACACCCACATAAAATGAAATAAAATAGAAGAAGAATCATTAATCAACTTAGCTAAAGAACCAACATCAAGTAAACCCTAATTAAGCTACCACTTTGTAAAGAAAAAAGAAAGTATTGAAAAATGGAAAGGGAAATTTGCGAATAAGGCAGGATTGAAGCAAGAAAATCAAAATCCAGCAGAACCCATATAATAAGGAAAAAAAGGAAGAACCATAATCAACCTAGCTAAGAACCAACATCAAGTATACCCTAATTTTATAGAAAGAAGAAATATTGATTGAAAAACAAAAAAGAAGAAGAAGAAGAAGATAAGATTGAAGCAAGAAATCAACTTCTAACCCATGACATGCCCACAAATAAATAATTAAATAAATTAAAAGAAATGAAGAAGAATTGATCAATATATAGCTATCTAGTAGAGAATTGTAGGTCTTTTGAGGGAATATATAGAATAAGGAAGAGATAGAATGAAGTTAGGTATACACATACCAGGGAGTTCCCAAGGGTCAAAGCGATAAAGATCGAGAAAAGTGATGAGTTCAACATTGAAACGCTTGCCCTCAACCTTACGACGAAGGTAGAACTCTACGAGTTCTTCCTCAGTAGGGTGAAACCGAAAACCTGGCATCACCATGTCCTTTTCGTGCTCATCACCATCATCAGTTTTCTGCTTCAAATTCGAATTCAGAATATCATGAATATTATCATTATCTGCAGCTTGCTGGTTATTATCCATCCAAGCTGCAATTGCCATAAACTATAGCCTATAATTATAATATATATGATGATTTTGAAGGTTGAAGAAGAAGTTATGAATATATAGTATGGTTGAAATGAAATGAAATGAAGAAGGCTTTCATCATCAATAATTGATTGGTCTCACCGTGTCTGCCTTTATACAAGATGTGAGTACGGACATTATGAGATGGTGATATTAGCACAAGTTGCTAGTAAATATTAGTGTCAAAATTTATCTAGGCCGCCCATTCCTAAGTGAGTTTTCATTTTTTTATTTATAAGAAGTTTTTTTTTTCTGTTAATTATTTTTAATTCTTTAGAATGTAATTATATACTCCCTCCGTCCCGAGTGAATGAAAACAAAAAATTGGACACAAAATTTAAGGAAAAATAGGAGAGAGGATTGGTGGAAAGAAGTGTTTGTGAGTAAGTAAAAACTGAAAGAAAATAAGTGAGATTAATAGTAATTTGATTGGTATTATGAATATAAAGGTCAATTAGGAGAGAGAATGAGTGAAGGAATATGATAAAAACTTGTCATTTTGGGCATTCTTTATTGAGGTGGAACGGATGAAAATAGAAAATAAGCCTTTCTTCACATTCACATGGAACGGAAGTAGTTTTTTTTTTTTTTGTTAAAGAAAATCTGAAGCAATGATTTAATCTATTACCCGAATAATATCCTGACCTTTCATCTTGTGAATAGAAATATCAGATTACATAATTTACTTTTAACAAATATCATATATATTGATGTACACTTGTAACATTTATTAGCTTAATTATAATCAGGATAGCAAGGTAATTATGTGTGTTTATTGCATTATGAGTTGCTTTTAATCAGGTGTCTCGAGATCAAAATTGGGAATTTTACTCGTAAATTACTTTTGGGACAAATTACTTCTCCTCAATTTCTTAAGACAAAAACTTGGGTGAGAACATCACTACCCGTCTCATCCATGAGACGGGTCGGATCCATGACTATAACCCGCCCCAACCCGCCCCAATAATACCCGTCTCTCTCTATACGCAATAACCGTCTCTCACTATCCTTTCTCTCTCTAAACGGAAACCAGAAACCAGTCCTCTCTCTCTCTAAACGCACCACAGCCTCCACCCATCTCTTCGGTCTTCTTCACCAACAACGAGCTTCCTCCTCACCTTGACCACCGTTCTCCTTCTCCGGCCAAAACCATCCTTGTTTTCCCTTTTTCTTCTACTGACATCAGTGATGGGTTGTACGACAACACTGCAACCATCTTCCAATTCCAACTGTCATCCCCAAATCAGCAGGAACCCTAATTGTGACAGAGAGATGCCTGAGAGTTGTGGGTAGCTTCTTGCCCATGGGAAACCATTTAAGACTTGGACATCAACGAATATCAACATCCACGGGATTAGAGAATTCATATTCTCCGAGTCTTCTGTAGCTCCAACTGCTTTCCCCGTTTCAATTTTATGCTCCAAATATGTTGTTGATACCAAGCTATCTTTCAGCTTCTCACACTTCCAGATCTTCAATCGCCTCAGAGACGTGAGATTGTTTTGCCAATTCGGCATCTTCTCAAGCTTATTACACAACCTCAGTTCCAGACTCTCAAGATTGTGAGGAAGAAAACCAAACTGGGGTTCAGATCTGGGATGAGCAAGCTTGATTTGGTTAAATCTATTGAAAATTTGAATGTTATTCTGAGATTTCATAACATCTAATTTTGGCCCTAAATGAAATCTTGATTTGTTTTCTTTATTGGATGCACAAATTTTAATTTTCTTCGCTTTCTATTTTTCTTTCGTTCTATTTTGGGTGAGATAGATTCATCTGTTATGTTCATGGTATGTTTTTGCTGTGGGTAGTAGAGGTTGGAGGAAGTAATTGTGAGTAATACTTCTCATTTGTATAAGTAATAGTTGGTATTGCTATAAGTAATAGTACTACACTTGTGAAGTAATAGTGTTATTATTTTTTTTAACTAATAATAGTTTTAGGAACTGTTTTCATTTTGAGTAATACTTCTCATTTGTTTAAGTAATAGTTGGTATTGCTATAAGTAATAGTACTACACTTGTGAAGTAATAGTGTTATTATTTTTTTTAACTAATAATAGTTTTAGGAACTGTTTTCATTTTGAGTAATACTTCTCATTTGTTTAAGTAATAGTTGGTATTGCTATAAGTAATAGTACTACACTTGTGAAGTAATTGTGTTATTTTTTTTAAACTAATAATAGTTTTAGGAACTGTTTTCATTTTGAGTAATACTTCTCATTTGTTTAAGTAATAGTTGATATTGCTATAACTAATAGTACTACACTTGTGAAGTAATAGTGAGATAGTTGTGTTGTGCCCAAAAATTTTTTTTTTTAAATTTTGTTTTTTTTTCGATTTGTGAAAAGTAATAGTTACTATAACATAATGTAATAATTGTATTCATATAAAGTAATAGTTTGTATTCATATAAAGTAATACATATATACAGAAAAGTAATAGTGATTTTTTTTTAAATTTTTAAATTTTGTTTTTTTTTTCGGTTTGTAAAAAGTAATAGTTACTATAACATAATGTAATAATTGTATTCATATAAAGTAATAGTTTGTATTTGTATGAAAAGTAATAGTTACTATAACATAATGTAATAATTGTATTCATATAAAGTAATAGTTTGTATTTGTGAAAAGTAATAGTTACTATAACATAATGTAATAATTGTATTCATATAAAGTAATAGTTTGTATTTATATTCATATAAAGTAATACTTCTCATTTGTTTAAGTAATACTTCTCATTTGTTTAAGTAATAGTTGGTATTGCTATAAGTAATAGTACTACACTTGTGAAGTAATAGTGTTATTTTTTTAACTAATAATAATGTTAGGAACTGTTTTAATTTTGAGTAATACTTCTCATTTGTTTAAATAATAATTGGTATTGCTATAAGTAATATTACTTTTTTAAACCACTCAATAGTCGAAAAAATAATATAAAAACTAAAAAAAAAAAGCAAAAAGAAAAAAAATAATAATAAAAAAATAACAAATCCTAGTACATAATAAAAAAAATAATAAAAAAGCATAAAGAAAAATAATAAAAAAGCAAAAAGAAAAAATAATAAAAGAAAAAAAAATAATAAAAAGAAAAAAAAATAATAAAAAAAAAGCAAAAAGAAAAGAAATAATAAAAAACTAGAAAGAGAAAGTACTCTTAGTAATTTAATTTTCCATTTCCATGTAAGGCGGTACATGTAGATGTTGGGAGAGGGGGCACTGTACGTGACCCTTTTTGCTTCTTTGATTTATTGTTGGGTCATGGGTCTGGGCTTTGGGTTGGGTCCGACCCGTCTCATCCATGAGACGGGTCTTGATGTTCTCACAGGAGACTCTCATTTCTTAATTAATTTAAATGCCCTATAAGTTATTATAAGTTATTATATTATACTGTATTTAATATGCAATATTTAAAATTTATGAAACAACATACTCAATACTGCCTCCTGCCATCACCACCGATGGGCGCCGCTGTTGCCGCCGCCACCGGTTGCCGGAATTCGATCGCCGATCACCGGCGCCACCTGTAATCATCAATGTTGTATTATATGAGTATTCAATATTATTTATTATCATATATATGCAATATTATTTATATTACAGAATTATACAAAATGAAAAAAAAACTTGTGGAGCATTATAAAACTTTTTTAAAACCTGTGGGCCATTCTCCTGTCAAAATTTGTGAAAGCAACTGTGCGTTAAACTTGGAAGAAAAACTTTACCAACCTTGCCATTATATTTGATTTAAATCGAATTACTCTCTCTCTCTGGTTCAAAATGCCTGTCATTTAGGAGTTTTTCACATATGTTAACTAAGGCAATTATTACTCTAAGATTATAAATGTACCAAATTTTTCCTAATTATGTCTCTCTCTATTACATCAGTTTCACTAAAAAAATATAATTAATGAAATAAAACAAGTTCTAATGAAGGTTAAATTTGGATATTCTTACTAAACGATACTCCCTCCGTCCCACATTAGCTTACCCATTTACTGTTGTGAACGGAAAATAAGAAGTGAATATATATAATGTTATTAAAGTAGGAGTTGTGAGTGGGTAGGAGAGAGAAAGTGTGGTAGAGAATAATAAGTGGATAGTTGTTGTGAGTAAGACAAGTGGGTCCGATGAATAAATAAGTATTAAAAAAATTTCTTTTTAGAAAAGTGGGACGCCCAAAATAGCAAAATTGGTAAGGTTTTATCGGACCGAGGTAGTATGTATTTTGTATCAAATTTTTAGGACATGTATTTTGGATCTAACACCCATTAGATTGACAGAATACTACTGGTCATTAAAAATGGATAAGCATTTAGGACCAAGAAGGAAGATGCTAATTAAGATATTTATGGCGTTAAAATTCTCGTACCACCCCAAAGTTAAGCTATGACTCTTTTGCATTTTTTTTCTCCTCTTCTACCTTCTTCTACAACATCTAGCAATTGGTCACAATTTAGAAAAGGGAGGAGAGTTAATGGAAAGATCTACATAACTTGAGGGAGGGGGGCCCTACAAAAGGAAGATGAATGGCTTAAGATGAGAAAATGACTGTTCGAAAGGAGGACAGGACAGGGTGGCCACATTTAGCGGTGGGTTTGGAAGCTTTCTTTATGTTTCCTTCGACCCCATCAATTCTTAATCCGTTCTATTTTTTTTTAATTTTTTTTTTAAATGAGTGACTTTTGTACGTTGTTGATCTGTTGGTAGAAGATCCGGTGTTAAAAACTATTTTTACCCTTATTGAACTAATCTTACACATTGTTCAAAGCAAGAGTTGAAGAAATCAAACAAAAACAAGATCATATTAGATGAAGAAAGAAGTAATAAGAAGAAAAAAAGAGAGAAACGGGGGCAAGTTTGTAACGATTCGAACACAAAACCCGACCCGCTACGTATGCATCACACAATGGCTCACTAAACGCATTTTCAATTTGGTTATCCACAGCACATCAAGGCCTCCAAATGTCAATTGGGTTTCCGATTATTGATTTATCATTATAAACATTATTGATGCGTATTTTTATTTTATTTTTTTAAATAACTAATTTTTATAAAATAGTAGAAAGATTCAAGTTGACAAAATAACAATTAATCAAAATGTGACATATATTGGGAAAGAGATTATTTGCAAGTCTTTTGAACTCGATTAAAGGTGTTTTCTTCGATTTTCTTCTTTTACTCCTTCGGTACCATAATAAATTTTTACCCGATCCCGATGAATGTTAAAAAAAATGTTTTCAAATTTAATTTTATAAATAAATTTAGATATTACAGATAATTCTATCGGTGAACTCTCCAATCAACAATTACATATGAAGAGTTAACATGGCATGATATAGTCATTCCTAAATTTTAGTTGACTTTTAAAAAAGTTGACCTTTAGAGAAAGAGGGGACTATACATGAGGCCTTACATATTGCATGCCTCTTAACATTCTATTTACTCACTTTTCAAAATAATAATAATAATAATAATAAACATTCTATTAACCCACAACCGTTACATTACCACATTGACAATATAGTCCATTAATAAGTGATCCAACTAACTCGAGGTTGTGATTTCAAAAAAAAAATAAAAAAAATCTAGGTTACGGATTTGATTTACTAGTGTGGGAACTATTTTATTTCTCTTTCCATGGAATATTATTGGGTAGTATTATATACAAAGATTAAATTATGTTTAAATTTGCAAATCGTGATGGCGGTGTGGTGGTGACAATGTGACAATTTTCAGGCAGCGTATATTGTATGTTGATATAGATCGATAGGGTTTGGAATGTGTGTAGGTAGTGTGTGGGAATGCATTAGTGAAGTAAAGGTCGTGACCACTCTCTCCCACACACCCCATAATCTCACGATGATAACAAGTACTAGGGATAACTTTATTATTATTATTATTTTTTTTATTATTATTATTATTATTATTATTTATTTATTTATTTATTTTATAATAATAAGGAGTAGGTCTTGTAAAAAACTAGTTTTCTCAAAATGTTACGAAAAAACTAGTTTGTTCATCCCTCTTATTAGCTAGGGTTAGTGTTTAAAAACTAGTTTTTTCTTATGTTATGGAAAAACTAGTTTTTCACAAGATTTTGGCTAATAATAATAATAATAATAATAATAATAATAATAATAATAATAATAATAATAATAATAATTATTATTATTATTATATTATTATTATTATTATTATTATTATTATTATTATTATTATTATTATTATTATTATTACTATTATTATTGTTATTATTTATTATTGATGCTGCAGGAATTGTGCTTATCAGTAATCCTCCACGTGGCAGGACCAATCACCTGGCTCCTTGACCTGAAATCAGAACCCACGACTAGCCGGATGTGTCTCCGGCGAAGACGCTCGGGCGTGAGAGTAAGATAACGGTTGTATATAGCTCAAAATGTATTGAATAATGAATTCAGATAACAAAATGGCAGTTACCTTTGCACCGTTGGTAGTGATGAAGTATTTATAGGTGATGGCCGTTGTATTTTTAATGGGGCTACATGAGCTCCGAAATTATAGCGGCAGTTATGGTCATGGGAACGTGCCTGTAATTGTCCCTGATTTATAGGGATGCGGTTATGGAAAGATTTGACCCATGTGCGTCCACCTTAGTTAGCTCGACGCTTGGTGATTAGGTCGAGGTCGCCATTCGTGGAATGGTCGACCTGACTGGCGGGTAGAGCATGGTTCGTACCCGAGTTATAGTATGGATCATGAGGTCGGACTAAGTTAGGTCGGGACCTGGTAGGTCGGACCATGGACTTAGTCGACTGATACTTGAGATGGACTTTGGGCCTTGCTCTGGTTGGGCCAGTCTCATTGAGAATGTGGGAGCCAAGGCTATCTATGATTGGGCTTTATTCGTTTGGCCCAACTCGACACTTTTGGTATGTTCAGTGGCCCCCAACTTTCGAGTTGACTTTGTCGACTAGGAAGTTAAGGAAATCTCGATGGAAATTTGTTGTTACTCGCAGGTCGATACTCGCAATGAAGTTTAGTCGACTATGATGACGTGGCACAATCTTGGACGTCGATGACGAACGGTCAGATCAGAACGAGCGCCATTTTTCTGTCATCATTACTGTTTTGACGCTTGGTAGTCTTTCTCGAAAACCGCTTCAGAGTTTAATTTTGGAAAATCAATTTTGAATTTCTTTTCCCTTTCCAAATTTGGGAAAATATAAATACTCAAAAACCCTTTCTGATTCGAATTCTTACCGTCTTCAAACTCTTCTTCCTCGGCGATAATTGCGGAATTGCAGCAAGATTTAACCCAGGTTTACGGCTTTGGTAACGGATTCCCCCTCTGCGATCAATCAAGGTACTTCCCTTGTACATTTGCTTTAGGGTTTGCAATTCATGCTCTGTTTTTATTTTCGCCATGGCTAGAACCTTCCGTAGTGAACCTGGCGCTTGGTATGGGTACTGCACTGTTGACCGTAGGGTGTATAAGAACGTGAACGGTGAGTGGAGAGTGATGTCCTTGATGCGCCTCTATCTTGACTAGGTGGGGGTTGAATTTCAGTGAGATAGGTTTGCCCATTGTAGGGGGCGTTGAAAATCTAGTAGTCGATGATTCAAATATCGTCACTTTCCATCTGTTCCATGAACTACTCGACCATATCACCTTGTTTTATGTTAGGGATGTCCATAAACCTTCCTTCCTTAGAAATAGAATAGGTTTTCCAGGGGAGTCTAGGTCGACCTTAGGTAGGTCGACTGGATGTGATCATAGGACTGACTCCCCTGCTTCCTTTTTTGTTTGTACAGATATGACGACTCAAGGTGGAGCTACAGCTTCAACTTCTTCAAGTCCTCGAATAGTGGATGCGTTTGGCTCCTCCGTTGTACCGGGGAAGAATGAGAGAGGATACATACCTGATAGGCCTCTTCGAGGAAAGAAAAAATATGGAGTCCCGATATGCCATGGTTTATGATTTCTGTGGAGTAAGTAGAGCGGATTATAGGATAACCATCCTTAGTAAGGCGGATTTTATGGCTAAGTTCCGTACCACCTTCACCACTGATGCCACTAGGGTGGCCTTCTTTTATGGACAGTTTGAGGCGGGGTTGAGGTTGCCATTGGATCCTTTCATCAATGAATTCCTTGAGTGTATGGATGCTCTTCCTCTCCAGCTTGGGGCCAACACCTGTAGGGTCCTGATATGTTTTGCCATGGTATGTAGATTTCTAGGCCATGAGCCCTGCATGAGAGTTTTCAAGGAGTTTTTTGCTCCTAAGCTCGACAAGGCTGATTGGGGGATTAGCACTCCTTCTAAACCCAACTCCCCAAAGCTGTTTGCCAATCTTCCCAATAAACATAGCGGTTGGAATTCCCATGTGGTAGTTGTAGAGAGTAGGCTGGGATGGGAGTTCCCTTTGCCAAATAGCGAGTCTGACGTTATTGACGAGGAGAATTACTGGGAGCCTTTGTGGCACCAAACTTTGTATAGGAAACTGTGCACATTGGTCGAGAAAGGGCCCATTAGCTGGGAGTTGCTAGGGACGACCAAGTACAACTATATTCAGGCTGGAATGATGCCTGGGGATGGAGTGGTGGAGCCCCTTGTTCCTGTGTTGAGAGGCCAGGTATATCCAGACTGGGTTACTCATTCTTTGGGTAGGTTGAAGGAGAACTGTCAATTTTGTCAGAAGAACGAAAACTATTGCAAAGAAAACGGAGAGCACATTGGTGGTAAGGGTTTACTTGACCTGTATTCATTAGCTCGTCGCTGGCCTGCTCGTATGTAGAAATATCTAGCTCGTACATAGAACTATTTTGACTTGCATTTCTTTATTCATCAAATTGCCTGCTCGTATGTAGAATCAGTTAATTCGTATATAAAACTGCTTTGAATTGTATCAATTAGCTCGCCAATTGATTGCTCGTACGTAGAACTGTTTAGCTCGTACATAGAACTGTTTTGAATTGCCGAGCTAACACTTTATTACTTTGATGTCGTGTAGTTTTGACTCCCGAACAAGAAGCGAATATGGTGCGTATCGTTGGAGTTTCTGATAAGAAGAAAGCCAAGAGGGCTCACGGGGCTGCCAATGCTAAGGCGAGCAGAGAGAGAGAAGCTGCTGCGAGGAACAATCTGCTCCCAAAGGATGTTGCTGGGATGATCCCAATGGAAGAGGTCGAGCTGGAAGACCCTTTGCAGAGTGGTACCCAATCCAATGACGCTAATGAAGGGGGTGACGAGTCCCACAGGTCAGTTAGGGCAAGTCTGAGCTCCGACCCAATTCAAGATGCCAATGTGGAGACCTCTGGAGCTAGGATGGCGGGGGTTAGCCCTTTACAAGTTGTCAATGTTGATGATGATGACATGGAGGAAGATGATGACGATCGTCCTCTAAGCTCGAAGAAGTGGTCTCGATCTGAGAAGGGAAAGTCTGTGTCTTCGAACCAATTGCCTCCACCAACCTCTTCTCCTCCTAGCAAAGAGTCCCTTGATGAAAAGATGAGGAGGTTGAGTGATGTGCCTCCTCTCAATGGGGTTAACAGTTTGAGTCGCCGCTATCCCGATATGAGCTTGGGCCAGGTCGTGGTTAGGAGGGCCATTGATGTTGACCTCCTGGCTCACTTTGCTGATAAGGGGATTTCCCCTGAAGAGTTCTCAGCTCGCTCTGGGATGGTGCATAGTGAGGTACACCTTCATCTTTCCTTTTTTGTCTTGTCGCTTATTTTTTTAGCCTGTCAGCTTGACTTTCGAGCTAACTCTTCTCTGATTTCCTTTGATGCAGAATCTTACTATGGTTGAGCAAGTTAAATGCTCTTGGAGGGCCTCCATTGAGAGGGAGAGGCAGGCTCTTAAGGACCTATCCTAGAAGTCCCAAGAGCTGGCTGAGCTAAGAGAGAAATTCAATGACTTGGATAACTCGTATGACGCCATGGAGATGGTCAAGAAGAAAGCCCTGGTAGACCTTGAAGCTGCTGAGTCCAAGCTCAAGGAGGCGGAGGTAGAGAGAGATGCTGAGAAGAAGGAGTAGGAGAAAACCAAGACGGAGCTGGCAACAGTTTCCAAACTGCTGAAGGATAAGGATACCTTCTTGGTCGAGCTGCAGGAAGAGCGTCGACTTGAACGGGGAAAATGGCAAGAAGACCTTCGGGCATTATTCTTGCTTCTTTGCAAGGATCTTCTTGAAAGCTGCCATTGATCAATTCAAAGAAGGAGATGAATATTATAATACCATTATGGCCAAGGCGCAGGACTTTCTGGAGGTAGGCAAAAGACATATGGCGCATCGAGCACCGGTGGACTCAACAGCTACAGTTACCATCGAGCAATTAGCTCGTTGGTTCTCTGAATCCCAGTACGACATGGCAGCTCGCAGGGGTCACTCGCTCGTTCCTTATCTTGAGAACGACCTAGCTTTCATTGCTCAAGAAGACAAAGAGGATGGTTGTGAACCGTGGGCGGCCCCCGAGATTGTCGAAAGGAACTTCGATGTCGTCTTGCAAGAGCTTGAAGATGCCGACACTATGGAAGAAGAAAATGAGCGGGTATATTCAGAGTCGGGTAAACCTTTAGACCCTCAGCAACAAGGAGATAACGGGGAAAGTCGAGCTTCAATTGACGACCGAACCGATGCTGGAATGGACTCTTGAGTAATTTGCTTGAATTGTAATGAACAAGTCCTAAACAATATTTTGCTTTTTTGTTTTGAAATTTATTTGAATGCCTTGGCCCAGTTTTTGGGAGGCATAGAAACATGTAATCATATTTTGCAAGTCTCAGCCCGCTTTTGGGAGACTTAAACATGTTTAATCTTAGCTGACTTCATATCCTTGTATGTTTCATGCCTTTAATTTCAGCATATATATGTCGAGCTAGATATAGTAGGAAGAGTCGACCTAAGCCTTGTAAGAATTCAGAAACGAGGTTGATTTAAGGTCGAACCTGTTTAGAGATGGCATAGGGTAGAGCTCATTAGAACGAAATCGACCTTGAATCGGACTTGTTATGAGACTAAAGCTGACTAAGAGTCGAGCTAATTTGTATGAAGTCGACGTTGAGTCGGACTTGTTAAAAGAATAAAGCTGATTAAGAATCGAGCTAATTTGTACGAAGTCGACGTTGAGTCGGACTTGTTAAAAGAATAAAGCTGATTAAGAATCGAGCTAATTAAAATAAAGTCGACTATGAGTCGGACTTGTTAAAAGAATAAAGCTGATTAAGAATCGAGCTCATAAGAACGAAGTGGACGTTGAGTCGGACTTGTTAAAAGAACAAAGCTGATTAAGAATCGAGCTCGTTCGAACTAAGCTGACTGGGAGTCGAGCTAGTTAAAACTGGTGTTGCACAACATTGGTCGAATAAAACAGCATTCTTATTGAAGTACGAACACGCTTACATTAATCTGAAAACTAGAACTAAAACAAGCTTGAACTTGGAAGCTGAAAACTAGAAGTAGTATTTGATGAGGTGAGTGGTGTGCCAAGGATATTTCAACTCTTCTCCCGCAGGATGAGCTATCATGTAAGTTCCTTCCTTGATGACTCGAGTAACCACATAGGGACCTTCCCAGTTAGGAGATAGCTTATTCTGTTGGGTTCTCCTTCCTGTTGCCTCGATCTTCCTTAGTACGTAGTCACCCACTTGGAACGACCTTGCTTTCACTTTCTTGTCGTGGTAACTCTTGGTTCTCTCGCTTGTAGTTGGCCATTCGCAGTAAGCAAGATCTCGCTTCTCGTCGACTAAATCAAGGTCGATCAATCTATTGATGTTGTTCTGCTCCTGGTCGAAGAATGTTACTCTAGCAGTAGGAAATCTGAGCTCAGCAGGTGCCATGGCCTCTGATCCATATGTGAGAGCGAATGGGGTTTCCCCCGTAGGCCCCCGAGTGGTTGTGCGAACTGCCCAAAGAGCAAGGGGGAGTTCGTCCAACCTGTTGTTGCGTCGACCTACGAGTCCTGTCTTGAGTGCGGTGTAACCGCTTATTCGCCGCTTCGGCTTGCCCATTTCCTTGAGGATAGGCGACGTAAGATTTCCAATGCTTGATCCCTACCCGATTCATCTCTCGCTTCGAAGGCTCGAGAACCGCAATCCGTTGTACGATACTATGGCTCGAGGAAAACCAAACCGACACCAAATGAAATCGTGAATGAAGTTGATAGCATTCTCCTCTGTGATGCGAGCTAATGGTTTGGCCTCAACCCATTTAGTGAAGTAATCTATGGCAACGATCACATACTTGCAATTTCCCGGGCGGGTGGGAAGGGTCCAATCAAGTCGACACCCCACATGTTAAATGGCCAAGTTGCAATCACCGGAGTCTCGCTTCGGTGGTAGGCAAATGAGGTAAGTTGGCAAACCTTTGGCATTGATCACATTGTTGAACAAAGTTATGAGTATCAGCTCTCATGTGCGGCCAGTAGTACCCCAAAGTGATTAACTTGTCAGCAAGAGTCCTGGCCCCCGGGTGTCCGCCACAAATCCCACTGTGTACTTCATGTATCAATAGGGCGACCTCTTGAGGGTGGATGCACTTTAGCAATGGTCGAGTGTAGGATCTTCTCGAATGCAGTTGCCTCCTTGAATGACGTATCTCGGAGCTTTCTTTTTGATTGCTCGAGCTTTCTTCTCGTCATCAGGCAGCTCGCCACTTTCTATGTACGCCTTCATTTCTTCGATCCAACACTTCTCATAAGCCCAATTTCTTGAAGTGTCCTCTACACACTGGATTTTTATTCTCTCATAAGCCGGATTTTTGAGGAAAGAGATGGGCTCTTCATGTGGCTCATCTGAAGTGGCTAATTTCGAGAGGAGGTCGGCTAGTTCGTTGTCTTCCCTTCCAATCCTCTGAATCTCCCAGAATTCCAAATCCTTTATTAGCTCCTTCACCAGGTCGCAGTATTTGATCAGAGTGGAACTAAGCACCTCGTACTCGCCTCTGACCTGGTTGACTATCAGTTGGGAATCACAATAAGCCATGATTTTAGTCGCTCCAAAACACTTGGCGTATTCTATGGCTGCTATCAAGGCTTCGTATTCGGCCTGATTGTTGGAAGCATCGAACTTGAACCTTAGTGACTCCTCATACACTGTCCCAGATTTTGGTTCAATTAGCACTATCCCTGCTCCACTGACACTCTTGGTCGCTGACCCATCTGAGTAGACCTTCCAACAATCGTCGGGTAGATTAGTAGCGACTTGGGACTCTGGCTCTTTCCCCTTGGTTTTCTCTCTTGGAGCTCGCTGTTCGCTGTCTTCCTTGGTGAACGTAAGCTCGACCAAGAAATCTGCTAGAGCTTGAGCCTTCGCCGCTTTCGAGGTCTATACTCAATGTCAAATTCAGTAAGGGCAATTGACCAATTGAGCAGTCGACCTGAACTCTCCGGCTTGTGTAATATCTTTCTCAAGGGCGCATTGGTTAGTACCACGATAGGGTGGGCCAGAAAATAAGCTCGCAGCTTCCTTGAAGCTACGACTAGAGCATATGCGACCTTTTCAGCATTGTAGTATCTGCTCTCCACATCCGATAAGGCTTTGCTGATGTAGTACACTGGCTTTTGAAGCCCTTCCTCTTCTCTAATCAAGACTGCTGCCACTGACTTGTCTCCCACGGATAGATACACAAACAACGTTTCGCCAGTGGTCGGGCTACTCAGGAGAGGTGGAGTAGCGAGGTAATCCTTCAGCTGTTGGAACGACGAATGACATTCGGTCGTCCATTCAAAATTTTTCGTCCCCCTCAACGCTTTGAAGAAGGGGAGAGACCTCTCTGCTGACTTAGATATGAAGCGGCCAAGAGCTGCCATCCTGCCGTTAAGTCGTTGCATCTCCTTTATACTGGTCGGCTCTTTCATGTCGACTAGAGCCTTGATCTTTTCCGGGTTAGCTTCTATACCTTGCTGAGATACCATAAATCCAAGGAACTTTCCAGCAGCTACACCAAAGACACACTTGCTAGGGTTGAGCTTCATGTCGTTTGCTCTTAAATTGGCGTACGTTTCCTTTAGGTCGACCACGTGACGTCCAGTCTTTGTTTTGATGACCATATCTTTGACGTAGGCCTCCATGTTTCGGCCAATTTGAGAGGCAAAGACTTTGTTCACCATTTTTTGATAAGTCGCCCCTGCATTCTTCAATCCAAAGGGCATCATGTTATAGCAATAGATGCCTCCAGCTGCTTGGAAAGCTGTTTTCACAATGTCATCCTCGTGAATATTAATCTGGTGGTATCCTGAATAAGCATCGAGGAAGCTGAGGGTGGTGGAGTGTCCGGCAATAGAATCAACTAGTTTGTCGATTCTAGGAAGAGGATAGCTGTCCTTCGGGCAGGCAAGATTTAGAGTGGTGAAGTCAACACACATCCGCCATTTGCCATTTGATTTCTTCACCATGACCACATTGGGAAACCACGTTGTGTGAGTGGCCTCCTTGATTATCCCTGCACTTAAAAGTTTTTGTACCTCAGTTTTTATGGCTTCCTCCTTGTCACGAGCAAAACTTCTCAATTTTTAGGGTCTAGGCTTTATGGTCGGGTTGACTTCAAGTCGGTGAACGGCGACCTCTTCCTTGATTCCCCTCATGTCTTCTACTCTCCATGCGAAGACGTCATTACTCTCCTTGAGTAGTTCAATGATTTCTGCTCTCTCCTCGACAGATAGCTGCTTTCCAATTTGAATTTTTTGGTCGGGGTAGGAAGGGTTAGTGATTACTGACTCTAGCTCATCCACAGCCTCTAACTCTGGACCATCTCTCGAACCGCAGGTTTCAATGATGATTTCTCTGACCCTTTGTCTCTCCTCGGCCCCCAGGTGTGGAGCTTCTTCTGCTATCATATCACCCAGCTTATCTGCAACCTCGCTGGTGGTGGTGGTGGCCCCCGAGTTATTGTCGATCTGGAGGCATAGGTTGCCTATGAGGACTTGGTCGACCATAACTACATCTGGATCGACCTCTGTGGTTTCAGAGTGACGTGTTGACTCAATCATGACCTCGTCATTTGAGCGATAGGTCGACTCCTCTACATTGGTGATTGTTGACAGTCGAGTAGTTTTGGTGACTGACTGGGACAGCTTCAAGTAACCATCTGCAGTCTCAATTTCTAACTCCCTTTTCTTTCTTTCTCTGAGAACATGATCCAGGTAGGCTCGAGCTGTGCCTTGTACACATCCTACTCCAGCAGGTGTGGGGAACTTGACTCGCTGGTGAGGAATTGATGCTACCATTCCAAGCGCGACCTGACCTGGAATACCAAGTATAGCAGCGTAATCACTGTTCACATCTATTACAATAAATTGTACCTTCGAAACTACCCTGTGGGGGTGCTGGCCAAGGTCGACGTCGAGCTCAATCTGTCCTTTGGCATCAACTCGATGGTTGGTGAAGCCCTCCAACCTGCCATCATACCTTTCAAGCTGCTCATCATTAAGTCCCATCTCCTGGAAAGTTTTGTAGAATAAAATGTCCTTGCAGGCCCCCGTGTCGACTAAGAGTCTGCTCGTCGTACATCCGTCTATGAGACCTGGGATGACGAGAACTTGCTCCCTAGCAGCTATATTGGTTGCCAACTCATGGGGGTAGAAGCTGATCACATCATCTCTGACATCTCTCCTTGGAGGCACATGTGGGGCCTTATTGAGTTGAAAAATTTTGTGCTTGATGGCGGTGTTACTGGCTTGCTCTGTAATGACCCCCAAGTTCAATCTAGGTTGCCTCGGTCCTTGTTGTCCACCTGCAGGCTGCTCGCCTCCACCAGTTTAAGGCCTCTTCACGTATGCGTCGAGTCTTCCCTGTTCGACCATTCTTTGGATTATGCGCTTCAAGCCTAAACAATCCTCCGTGAGATGACCCGTGTCTTTGTGGTAATCACAGTATTTGCTGTTGTCCCTTCTGAACTTGTTGCCTGGGTTCATTGGGGCAGGTGAAGCCAACTCGACGGCATTCAGGATTTCAGTTCGACTCACCGTTAGGGGAGTGAAAGTCTCGGGCACCTTCTCTGTCGCCCTTGTCCTGTTCTTGCCATTTTTATTGTTTCCTCCATTTTTATTGGAGTCCTTCTTGTCATCAGCGACCTCCACCTTGGGGCTTTTCCCATTCTTCTTTTCTTTTCTCTCCTCGGTTAGGGCGACATTGTACACCTTTTCGAACAACTCCTGTCGAGTTGTAACTGTGCGAACTGTGAGTTCATAATCCATGTCTTCCGAGGAAATACCACTTCGGAAGCAATTGATCACCTCTCTGTCAGTGAGATCCTCTTCAATCTTGTCAACCATTTCTTTAAACCTGGTAAAGTAGCTCATGGAGCTTTCATTTTTTGCTTGAACCAAGTTGCTCAGATCGGTGACAGTCACTTTTCGAGCTCCAGCAGTCGAGAAGCGATCTAAGAATTTTGTTCTTAAACACGTCCAGGTGGTGATGCTACCAGCCGCCAAACCATTGAACCATGTCAAGGCTGCCCCTGTGAGTGTGCTTATGAGGGCTTTGCACATATTGTCGTCTTCATTGGCGACAAAGCACATCGTGGCTTCCAGGTGCGCTATGTGACTCTTGGCATTGGTTGCCCCTGAGTACTTTTCCAATAGGGGCAATCTGAAACTAGGAGGAGGTCGACTGTCTCTCATCTCCTTGGATAGAGGTCGAAGAGCAAAGTCAACTCGTTCAATCTTTCCAATATCCTTTTTCTTCTCTTCCTCCCATTGTTCGAACTTCCTTTTCATCAACAACCATTCCCTGGCGTCGGGTATTTCATCTCCTGCAGGGGGAACGACATTCGACCTTTGACATTCGCTTCTGGGAGGAGTTACCTGTCTACTCCTCCTGTCCCCATGAGAATGAGCCCTTTCCGATCGAACTGGAGATCTCTGCCTGTCATTTCTTTGTGGCGATGAAATTACCCGATCTTTTTCGCGCGCGGGGCGCGGAAAAGGCGGTTGTCTTTCGCGGGGGGTTGGTGTCTGAGACCTCGCTTCACGGGAAGGAGCAGAATGAGGAGTCGCCACGCGGTTTTTATATTTTGAGCCCAAAACGTTGAGAAACGGCTATTTGTGAAAATGTGTCATTTTTATTGGTAGCAAAAACTTAGGAAAAGGCTTTGAAAAAGGGGATCATTTTTATTGGCAGCAAAAACGAGTAAAAAGCTTTTAGTACCAGAGATTGTTAGGTTCGGAGGTCAGGTTACGTTTCGGGTAGAGTATTACGAGATCGCCCGAAACGCCTCGCATGACGAGTCTTTCTACCTTTCTCGAAATCGTGTGTGTGTGTGTGTGTGTTTTGAAATGGGGGCTTGAATGACAAGCTTAATCTTGGTTTGAATGACAAACGTTGATTAGGTGACTTTTGAAAAGACGAGCGTTTGAATGACAAACGTCGGTTTTGAGTTTGAAATGAGCGTTTGCGTGGCAAACGTCGATTTTGAGTTTGAAATGAGCGTTTGCGTGGCAAACGTCGATTTTGAGCCATACGAGTCATTGTTAACGATTTTTACGGGAAAAAGCGTATTAAATGATTTTAAGTATCAAATGGCGGCTTTGACTTTGAGTTTGAAGATGAGCATTCGGAGGCCGAACGTCACTTCGCGCGTTTTGAAAGAGAGTTCGACGGACGAACTCCGGTTTTGAACCGGGCATTACATTGTTAACGATTTTTACGGGAAAAATGCGTATTAAATGATATGCGATCAACGAATCGGGTTGCGACTCGGACTTTTGAAAAGTAAATACTATCACAATCCAAACGGATCGGACTTGTAAATGACAGTATTTAAAGCGGTGTCAACGGAATCAAACGATCCGGATTCGTAAATGACGATCGACGAGGCCAAACGGCTCGGAATTGTAAATGACGATCAACGAGGCCAAACGGCTCGGAATTGTAAATGACGATCAATGAGGCCAAACGGCTCGGAATTGTAAATGACATGAAAGTAAACGGAACGGGGTCGGAACGCCGTTTTAACCCGTGATTACTTCTCTTACGGAAAGAGAAGAGGATCAAGGGGCTAAAACGTATCGGACCCCGTTAGAAAGAGGCGTCTACATTTTGATAACGGACGTTCGAAACTTGATTATAGCGACCGGCGCGTAGAAACGAGAGACGGAACGGAAGATTCGTGAGAGAGGGAGTTATACCTATGGCTAGGGTCGACTCCTTTGGCTCGGGAGGTGTGTACGGGACACGGAGAATGATTCGAAAGGTTGTTTCGAAGTTGTAGGGTGCGTATTTGATCGAAATACGAAGGTTTCACGCGAATCGAGACAAAACGGGGGCTCGGGAAGGGTGAAAACCAGTTTGGACCGTGGGGTGGTGATTTTTTGGTGTGAAAAATCCTCTCCATTTGGCTTTGACAGCCATTTCTATTTATAGGTGAAATTTGCAGTAGGAGTCCGGCCGGACTTGGACTGAATTTCAGGGGTTTTGGGAATTTTGGAAATCTGGGGGACTTGCTGGCAATTTCAGGAAAAGTGCACAGTGAGTCCGGCCGGACTTGGCTTGCAAACCGGGGGCATTTTGGTCTTTTCCCTCTCGAAATTGATTGAAGGGTGATGTGTGGGCGGTGGCATGGCTGCCACGTGCCCCTCGAGTCACCGGCCGTGTGGGATTTTGTCCCGGTCCGGTTTTGTCCGTTTTTAAAATAACGATCAGGAAATGTCCGAAACGCCCGGAAAGTGCGGAAAATGCGTTTTCGGGGAAAGCCATACTTTTACGTGAGATGTCACGTGCTAAGTACGGTTCGACGCGTCGGGATGCACGGGCGATCCGGGACGTCTCATTGGCACAGCAACGGGGAGTTTAACGAGTTCCGGTTAACCTGGAGCGGGCCAGTTAACGGATTTCGGTTAACTTTCTGACGGATTTGGACGATCCGGATTTGGGTACTTACAGGCGACCTGCGCCTATCATCTCTGGTAGGCGACCTGCGCCTATTACCCCCGAGTGGCGACCTGCGCCTCTCGTCTCTTATAGGCGACCTGCGCCCATTCCTGCCCCTATGGGATCCTGATCTTTGTGTCCGGGCAGGGGAACCACGTCGGCTTCTATTGGCCTCTAAATGCATCCTCAAATCGGATTGAGCCTCCTGCTCCCTATTTCTGGTGAGACTAGCCCTTAAGTCATTACTCGGCACATGAATGAGAGTTGGAGGTCGTTGAACTATCCTGTCTTCTCCGTCTCGTCCTACCCCCTCATTGGGGCCTAGCACTCCGGCTGCTTTGCACATTGGAGACTTGGGAGGGAGCCACTCTTTACGAACGTATGTCGGCTGCTCTGCTTCCTCCATAGCTATCAAATCGCCAGAATGCAGGCTCGTTCCAACATCATTTCCTTCTTGCTCGTAGGATTGGTTGAGGGACCCGCCTGTTTCCAATGTTGACTGTCAGTGGACATTTTGGAGGAGGTGGGACTCCTTGTCCCTCCATATGGCGTTTTCCTCCTCTTGTGTCAGGCAACCCTCGCCATCAACAACGGCTGGTAGAGCGCGTTGCTCTACCGTGAGGGCGATTTGGTGGGGAGGAGGCGATTGGTGTTATCGGTATTGATGTTGAGATTTCCGACGTTTGCATTGGTGTTGTTGTTCACGGCCTCGTGCCCAGCGAGGCTTCGGATACATGTCCATCCGAAGTCACCATTGTTGTAGGTTGAGAAAAATTTCGAGGTCAAGCTAAAGCACGGTTCCGGCAATAGACCAACCGATCTTGCCGGGAATTGTGCTTATCGCAATCCTCCACGTGGCGGGACCAATCACACGGCTCCTTGACCTGAAATCGAGAACCCACGACTAGCCGGATGTGTCTCGGCGAGAAGACGCTCGGGCGTGAGAGTAAGATAACGGTTGTATATAGCTCAAAATGTATTGAATAATGAATTCAGATAACAAAATGGCAGTTACCTTTGCACCGTTGATAGTGATGAAGTATTTATAGGTGATGGCTGTTGTATTTATAATGGGGCTACATGAGCTCCGAAATTATAGCGACAGTTATGGTCATGGGAACGTGCCTGTAATTGTCCCTGATTTATAGGGATGTGGTTATGGAAAGATTTGACCCATGTGCGTCCACCTTAGTTAGCTCGACGCTTGGTGATTAGGTCGAGGTCGCCATTCGTGGAATGGTCGACCTGACTGGCGGGTAGAGCATGGTTCGTACCCGAGTTATAGTATGGATCATGAGGTCGGACTAAGTTAGGTCGGGACCTGGTAGGTCGAACCATGGACTTAGTCGATTGATACTTGATATGGACTTTGGGCCTTGCTCTGGTTGGGCCAGTCTCATTGAGAATGTGGGAGCCAAGGCTATCTATGATTGGGCTTTATTCGTTTGACCCAACTCGACACTTTTGGTATGTTCAATTATTATTATTATTATTATTTTATTATTTTTATAATAATAATAATAATTATTATTATTATTTTATTATTATTATTATTATTATTATTATTATTATTATTATTATTATTATTATTATTATTATTATTATTATTATTATTATTATTACTATTATTGTTATTATTTTTATTATTATATTTATTTATTATTATTATTATTATTATTATTATTATTATTATTATTATTATTATTATTATTATTATTATTATTTTTATTATTTTTATTGTTATTATTATTATTATTATTATTATTATTATTATTATTATTATTATTATTATTATTATTATTATTATTATTATTGTTGTTGTTGTTGTTGTTGTTGTTGTTGTTGTTGTTGTTATTATTGTTGTTATTATTATTATTGTTATTATTATTGTTGTTATTATTGTTGTTGTTGTTGTTGTTGTTGTTGTTTCTATTATTACTATATCATTGTTATTATACTTTTATGAAAAATCTGTTTTTCTAAAAATCGTTAATAAGAATCAGGTATTCTACAACATTCTTATATTTTCGGTTCCTATATTATAAAATATGATTTTTCATACTGGTTTTAAAAAAACTATTTGTTCAATAGATTTACTCTTGTTATTAATTATTACTAGATTGACTCCCGTGCGATGCACGGGACATTACTATATATTCAAAAAATAAAAAATCTAACTAAAATAAACCAAAAACTCAATTCGCTTATACATTATAAAAGACTTCCTTAAAGGCTACATTGTCAGTACATAAAAATTAGAAATCAATAAAATAGAAATAAAACATAAATCATAATGATTATGCATTTCTCTGTATACAATTCTGTAGTTTTTATCAATTTAAAAAATTAAATAAAACAGACGAACATGTTTATCATATACGAAATAAGTTATTGAAATCAGTTTAAAATGTGAAGATTAGAAATCTAGTAAAAAAAAAGGTGATTGTTTATTTCGTTTTGATGAAGAGAAATTTTGAAATAAGAACAAAAGATTTAGTCATACCAACAGGATAGTACAGTTATCTAATAAGAACTAATATCATTATTTTTCAAATGAAAAATTTATATTAACTCATGATCGTACATCTAAAAAATCATGTCATATTGATTTACATTAACTCATTATGAACATAATTATGATATTTATTTTCAATCTAACTTATTTAATAGTTAGAAGAAAAATAAACACTAACAATTTCGTTAAATGAAATTTTTTTTGGCCAAACCTCCCAATTTTTTTTGGCCAAACCTCCCAATTCCTCATAAATGCGCCTCGATCGACGCGAATACGACACGCGCCAAATTTTCACCCTATCACTGCATGCCACGACAAATTTACTTCAACTATTTTTAGTTATGCCACAATATGAAATGACTTACACTTTAATCAAAATTTTAAAAATGATGGTCATCTTTCCCGTTATTCGCTTTTATAAATACACAAATTTTTTAGACGGATAGATATTCAACAAATTTATAAATAGTTTATTTACTATGCTTCAAAGTATTTTTTAAAAATAATTGAATAAATAGATTGATCTATCGAAATAAAATAAACCCAATAATCATATTACCCCATCCAACTAATCATCCTATACCCAACCAGTTTTATTTAATTTTATATTATTTATTTTCAAGATTAGTAAATTTATTAATATTATTATCATTTATAATTAAATAAAATATTTCACACTTAATTACTATTTACTAAAAATATATTAAAAAATAAGAAAGGAAAATTAACAATGGGTAATTAAGAAATTTATATTTAAGAAATAGAATTTTTTTTCTGTGTCCAAATCAAAAGAAAGAAGTCTCTATTTAAAGAGAAATTTTTTTATGAAATTTGGTGTATAATTTTTTTTTAAAAAATTAATTTATTATAAAATAATTGAGGTCAAAGAAATATTTTTTTTTTTTTAAATATGAAATCCATCAAGCCAATCAAAGGGCGCCAAATACACAAGTTTTTTAGACGGATATATATTCAACAAATTTATAAATACTTTATTTACTATGCTTCAATTTTTTTTTAAAAAAATAAATAAATAAATTGTTTGATCTATCGAAATAAAATAAACCCAATAACCATATTTCCCCATCCAACTAATCATCCTATACACCAACATTTTTATTTAATTTTATATTCTTTATTTTCAATATTAGTAAAATTATTAATATTATTATCATTTCTAATTAAATAAAATATTTCACGCTTACTTATTTGTTAGTAAAAATAAATTAAAAAATGAGATAGGAAAATTAACAAAGGATAATTAAGAAAATTATATTTAAAAAAGAGGATTTTTTTTCTGTGTCCAAATCAAATGAAAGAAGTGTCTATTTAAAGAGAAAAAAAATTATGAATTTTGGTGTAAATTTTTTTTTAAAAAATAATTTATTATAAAATATAGGAAAATTAACAAAGAATAATTAAGAAAATTATATTTAAAAAAGAGAATTTTTTTCTGTATCCAAATCAAATGAAAGAAGTGTCTATTTAAAGAGAAAAAAAAATTATGAATTTTGGTGTAAATTTTTTTTTTTAAAAAATTAATTTATTATAAAAAAATTGAGGTCAAAGAAATAGGAGTGTTTTTTTAAATTTGAAATCCCTCCAGCCAATCAGAAGGGGACACGTGGCACAAAGAAAAAAAAAAAAAAGGAAAAAATGCTGCAATGACTCGCCAATGTCGGCGCGTGTAGTACACGCGCCAGTAAAATGACGAAAATGCCCCTCATCACACGGGCGACAAGTGTCCTAAGTCATTTAAAAAAAAAAAAACTCAACCAATCTTACCTCGCCACATGCCATTTCAGCCCAATTTTTTTCCCTTTTGCCACCGCGTAAATTTACCAAAATACCCTTCAATGGCAGAAAATTTACCACAATCTTATTATTATATATAGATAGATTATTATTATTATTATTATTATTATTATTATTATTATTATTATTATTATTATTATTATTTTTATTATTATTATTATTATTATTATTATTATTATTATTATTATTATTATTATTATTATTATTATTATTATTGTTATTATTATTATTATTGATGTTTTATTTATTGTTATTGTTATTGTTATCATTTTTATTTTTATTGTTGTACATTTAAGTGGGTCTTACCATTTTTCATTCTTCTTATAGTTATAAATGTCGTGAACATCAAATGCCAATGCTAATATATCTCATCAAATTGTTGTTACAAAAAGTATAATATGACAGTTAAAGTTAAATAAAGGTCAATCGACATTTTAAAGCAAAGTACTTTGATGAATATTCACTTTTAATCACTATTGTATTTTTAGCAGTTTTAACTACTCTATTTAAAATACGCGTTCGATTTGCTAGACACCCTAATTTCACCCGAAATTGTTAGAAAGTAAACAAAATGTTAGAAAAATTAACGAAATATTTGAAAAGTTATCAAAAACTAACAAAATTTAACAAGATGCATGTAAGGATTCTTATGTGGGTCTAAAATGGGTCATATTCACTCCAGCCGCCCCCAGCCCCCCTCTTCAACCCCACATCCCTTTCTCGCACCACCCTTTAACACTCGCTTCGACCGCCCCTCCCCCTCCTTTTCCCTCACCCCTCTCTGAAATTCAGCCCCTACTTTCCCCACCTCGTGGCTACAGAGTCTTCTTCACAAAGTTTGTTCTCAAACACAAATTTGTCAAAAGTTATGTTAACGGTCCTTAACTGTCTAAGTCGTACTACTTGCTTGGACGAAAAGTTTTTTGAAGAATACATATGGTACTGCGGAGAATTTGTAAATGTCAATATGGTGGCCACGAAAAGGAGTTGAAGAAAGGAGCTGGACTTCCCTAATACGGATTCGTTGGTGAAAATTGAGAGAGATTGAGAGATGGCCAAAGTAAGATCTATGAGGATTTAATCTATGTGGAGTGGGTATGATCCATGTTATACCCCACATAAGACTCTACTTTGTTACCTTTGGTAGTTTTCATTAACTTTTCTAATATTTTGTTAATTTTTCTAACATTTTGTTGACTTTTTTTTTTACATTTTGTTAACTTTTCTAAAATTTTTGGATGAAGTTAGGGTTCCTGGGCAAATCAAACGCGTATCCTAAATATAGTGGTTAAAACTGTTAAAAATAAACAAGATTAATTAAAAATGAAGCTTCATTAAAATACAATTGTATAAAATGTTGATTGGCCTTAAATAAACGATGTACATATTTTATTTTTTTTTTAACTATATTTCTTCTACTCATATATGACAATTCGCTAGTGGATGGCGATAGTAAAAAATATCTTGTGATTCATTTTGTATATTACCCAAATGTGGACAGTATAGCTTTACACTAAATAATTTAACCAATAAAGAAGTATTACTTTCGTTTCATGTTTTTCCTTTGTAATGAAAAAGCCAAACCGTGTCTCATGGGAAAGACTAAGACATAAAAATGTATTCCTAGGAATCCTAGATAGATAAGGGGGTTTTCCTTTATGCCTCTCTCTCACACACAATTATACACATAAAAATATGTAACTAAGTATATGAACAGTATAAATCGAGATACGAACATGGATTTGCCCGAGTTGAACCCAAAGGAATTGGGCCATAAACATAATCCAATATACAAGTATCAATGCTCAATTAACAGGGCCGAGGTACCTTCCTCGTATGCCGAGGAGCATCTCCTCGGCCTTATATCAACCATGGGCTCTTCATACTTGGCTCATCATACTCCGAGACGTCACAAGTGACGAGGAGAGAAAAGTTCTTACCTCGGCATATCATTAAAATGACGAGAAGACAGAATCGTTCACCCCGACATATTCACATGTCGGCCAATCATCAAATGATGAGGAAGCAGAATCATTCATCTCGGCTTATTTGCCAAAGCCGAGATAAGGAATTCATGTTCCTCGGCTTTCCGGCTAGCAGATCGTACAATCCTATTCAAACAAGGATTCAACAGTCATGATCCAATTAGGATTGTAACCACCAACACCAATTCAAGTCAAACAATGACTCCTTAACAGATATAATTCTCTTAGGATTATATCTTATCTCTTTACAAGTTCACTTCAACATGGATTCTATCAATCCATCCCTATAAATACAAGCCCTATGGCTCATTATTTGGTACGTTACTTTTTACAATACAGAAACTCTGTCAATTTAGTTTCTCATACATAAACCTTGAACTTACTCTCACGCCGGAGGGTCTTTAGCCGGAGACGCCCCGGCTTAGTTTACGTGTTTTCTCTTATTTTCAGGCCTTGCAATCTCTGGAGCATCCGAACGCTTGGATTTGGGCTGATTTGACGATTTTGGCATCATCAATTGGTTCCATTACCGGGAAGTCGATTCAAACACCCTTTGTTTGACCTGGAAAAAGCTCACATTGAAGCCAGATTTTTACTGAATTTGTTCCAACTCACCGGAAAATTCTGTTCCGTTCTTGCTCTGTACCAATTTCGGCCGGAATCTGCAGCTTTTGACGCCTGAAGCGAATTTTTGGCCGGAATTTTTGTGTTGGAAAAATTGCAATTTGCAGTTTATTGTTTGCGGTCAAAATTTGCCCTAATTTTGGCCAGAAATTTGGATCTATTGGAAATTTTCACTTTTGGTAATTTGTTGTTGATTCGCAATGGACGGACAATTCACAAGTGCAACTGCTGAGGAACAAACCCAAGTGAATGGGGTTAACCCAGGTGCCAAGGAACTTCCTCCTCCTCCTCCACCTCAGCCAGACTGACCACCTCCCCTTGTCATGACTCTTCGTTCTATGGGTCAGGCAAATGCCGAGGGAGAGGGAGCTAACCTTCCTCTTCCTACTCGCCCTCGTGGGAAGCGAGTGGGAAAGAAGATGGCAAAGAATGCCGACGCCGGTCAAACGGAGAGAACTCAACCCGTGGACCGACGCTCTTTGCTACATAAGCAAATGGAGACATTGCAAAGGATGTATGAGACACAGGCGGCCCTTTTGCAATTGGACCCAGACCATTCCATGGCTGAATTCATGCTGCCGTTGATGGGCAACCCTCGTGGAAGGGAGCAGGGTGAGCGACGAGGTCCTCCCCTCGATCCTGATGTACCACCTAAGCAGGCCCTCCGAGATCCTCCCCGTCCTCGGCATAACAATCAGAAAGATCAGGTGGTTGATCTGAGAAGCCAGTGAGTTCCAGGGAACAAGAAGTGAATTCACGGGACCTAAGGACAAGTCTCAGTCTAACCAAACGAATGTCACCACCTCGTCTCGTCATGGCTCCTCGTCATCCCGGATCACCTCGTCCTCGTCGAGCTCGCCATGATTCTCCTCGTCCTCGAAGAGACTCTCCGCGACCTCGTCCTCATCAATTTGTTAGACCGAGGACCCCGGAACCATATAAAATGATACTTGGTGGCCAAGAGTTGGAACCAAGACGTGATAAGGCACCATCTAAACGGGACAGCCACTGAAACGACGGGGAACACAGTAGGGTAAATGGTCACCCCAAGGATAAATCGACCCGTAGCTCCCAGCGAAGCACCCACTCTAGCAGTGATAAAGGAGTGGAAACCAAACAATGGGAACTATTGAAACAAAGACTTGATGACATGGAGATGGGAAAGAAGATTGATGATGATGATTTCGACTGGTCGACTCGTCCGTTCTCTCTGAGGATAACTGCTGCACCACCAAATCCTCATTTTAAGGTCCCGAACTTCGAAAAGTACAACGAAACCACTGACGCGAAGGACCATGTGCAAAGTTTTGAGCAAACCATGAACCTCCTCACTATAGCTGATGACATGCTCTGTAAAGCTTTCGCGAGCACCTTCTCCGGAACAGCTCTGACCTGGTTCCGTGAGCTGAAAAAAGGTTGCATCGATAGCTGGAGAGGCATGAGGAGAATGTTCCTGAACCACTTTGCCATGGCTGGAAGGAGAAAGATGAGATTGACCTACCTTGCTAATATTGAGCAAGGAAAGGGGGAAACCACCCTCAGTTATTACAACCGATTTCGCAAAATGGCAGACCAAGTAGAGGAGAGACTCACTGACAGGGAGGTCATTGTCTGTTTTAACTCTGGATTGAAATCCGATCCCCTTATTTATGAACTCTCTGCCCGGGAACCTAAGTCCAAGTCTAAATTGTACCAAGTGGCTTACTCCATTGCCATGGCTGAAGATAAAAGCAAGAAAAGGGGATCCGATAAGGCTGAACCAGAAGCGGCCGGCGCTCGCCACGATGACAAGGGCAATGGTAAGGGTCCCAAGGGGAAGAATAGAACAAGAAGTACCGAGAAGCCTGAAGTGTTCACCCCTCTTACCAAACCCATCTCTGAGATCATGCAACTTGTAAATCTTCCACCTCCTCGTTCGCTGAGTGATAAACCAAAGTATCCTCGTGACACCTCCAAATACTGTGACTTCCACAAGGACAATGGGCACACCACTGATGGCTGTTGGGCCCTCAAGAAAATGATCCAACGATGGGTCGACGAGGGGAAGCTAGATCGCTATGTCATGAAAAAAGACAACAAGCGAAAGCGAAAGGAAGAGGAAAGCGAAGATGATGATAAAAGTGAAGATGGAGAACGTAGGTCTCCTAGAGCCAAATTACACGTGATCCATGAAGAAGTAACTTCTATCAGAAAGCTGAGGGACCAGATCCATGAACTAAGCAAAGTGTACCACGTGCCTGCTTGGATTCATAAGGCGGAAGAGGTCATCAGTTTTTCTCCCAACGAACTGGCAGGGAGCCGTACTGCCCGTAAACAACCCTTGGTGATAAAGGGTCGGATTGATAATGTGGAATCGGAAAGATTACTTGTGGATACGGGGGCCTCCAGTGACATTCTGTACTATTCCGCTTTCCAACAGATGGGATTGAAAGACACTATGCTGGAACCGTATCATGGTAGGCTGGAAGGATTCACCAACCATAAGGTTGGAGCTAAGGGAACTGTGGAACTGGAACTTGAAGTCGGTGAACACCCCTTCCGAGCCAGAACTACTGTCAATTTTGTAGTCATGGATTTGACTAGTGATTATCATGCAATCATAGGCATTCCAAGTCAATCTAAACTTGGGATGGTAGCCTCCCTTCCTCACCAACGAGTTAAATTTCCCACTCGTGCTGGAATCGGATGTGTGAGGGCGACCCCCAAAGACTTCTTGGAGCATGTCTTCAAGAGTCGAAAAAAATCTAAAAGCGTGGAGATAGATACCCCTGAGGAAAACATCAAGATCTCTAAATCTCAAAAAACCACCGAAACTAGCTCCAGAATGAGCTATATCCGTGAGGTACTTGATGATGAGGAAGAGCCTATGGTCCTAGAAATTGCAGATGACCAAGGCGCAATTCCACCTGTATCTGAGGAAGTACCTATGGTCCAAGAAATTGCAGATGACCAAGGTATAGTTCCGTCCGTCTCCGAGGAAGACCCCATTCTCGTCAACGGCCAGAACTCGGGGGCCAACCATGACTTGGGGAAGGTCGATCTTCCCGACGTTGATGAACTTATGGAGGAAGAAGGCCTCAATGTGAACGACAATGAAGGAAGGAGAATTAGAGAAATTATTATCGAGTCTCTGGAATTTCAAGACGGTCCTGAAATGAAGCCTGTAGATGAGCTGGAAGAGGTAGTCATCAATCCTGACTATCCTGAACAAAAAATCTAACTCGGGGGCCAACTATCTCCGAAAGAGAAAGAAAAAATCATCTCCCTCTTGAAAAACAGTCTCGACGTCTTTGCTTGGAGAGTCAAAGACATGAGAGGGATCAATGAAGAAGTAGCCCTCCACCGCCTGGAAGTTGATCCTTTGGCGAAGACTATCTCCCAGACAAGGAGAAACTTTGCAAGGGACAAGGAGGAAGCTATTAAAGAAAAGGTGCAGAAATTACTTAGCGCTGGAATTATACGTGAAGTCAAGTACCCCGTTTGATTGGCCAATGTAGTAATGGTGAAGAAGCAAAATGGAAAGTGGCGCATGTGTATAGACTTCACTGATTTGAACAAGGCCTGCCCCAAGGATAGCTATCCTCTCCCCAGAATTGACAAGTTGGTCGACTCTATTGCTGGACACCAGACACTAAGTTTCCTAGATGCCTATTCAGGCTACCATCAAATCAAAATGGCGGAAGAGGACATTGAAAAGATGGCCTTCCAAACACCTGGGGGAAACTACCGTTATATTATGATGCCCTTTGGGCTCAAAAATGTTGGTGCTACATACCAACGCATGGTGAACAAGGTATTTGAAGCACAAATAGGTTGCAACATGGAGGCCTATATCGATGACATGGTCATAAAGACCAAGGAGGGCAGTCACGCTCCTGACCTGGAAGAGACAATAAACAACCTCCGAGCTAATAACATGAAGCTGAATCCAAGCAAATGCGTATTTGGAGTAACGGCGGGAAAGTTCCTAGGCTTCATGGTATCTCAAAGGGGAATAGAGGCCAACCCTGAAAAAATTAAGGCGCTCATTGACATGAAGGAACCTACCACTATCAAGGAGGTTCAAAGACTAAACGGAAGAATAGCGGCACTTGGAAGATTCATCGCCAAATCCGCCGAAAAGTCACTGCCCTTATTCAAGGTATTGAAGGGTACCAAGAGCTTCTCCTGGACTCCCGAATGCTCCGAGGCATTCCTCCGGTTGAAGGAGTACTTGGGTTCCCCTCCCTTGCTCAGCAGTCCGACTACCGGTGAGATGCTGTATGTCTTCCTAGCGGCCACTGATCATGCAGTCGCAGCTGTCCTAGTAAGAAACGATGAAGGAACTCAGAAACCTGTGTACTACGTGTAAAAGGCATTATCCGACGTGGAAAGCAGATACTTCAATGTGGAAAATATAGCATACGCGCTAGTCATTGCTTCAAGAAAACTACGTGCATACTTTTTTGCCCATCCCATCACCGTGTATACGAACGAACCACTGAAGAAAATACTGCACAAGTTGGACGGCTCCGGACGTCTCCTGAATTGGTCTATCACTCTCACAGAGTTTGATATCACGTACCAACCAAGGAAGACCCTCCTGGCGCAGCCTTTGGTTGACTTCATGGTTGAGACTGCCTTCATGGGTGAACATGTCCCCACCTCCGATAAACAAAACGCACCGGAGGAAGAAAAGTCTCTCATTGAACTCCCATCCAACTGTTGGATTCTATACATGGATGGGTCTGCTACAAAATAAAGAAGCAGAGCTGGAGTTGTACTGGCAAGCCCGGAAGGAGAATACACCATGCAAGATGCCATCCGTTTCAAGTTCCCTGCCTCCAACAATCAAGCTGAATACGAAGCTCTAATATTTGGTATTGAGTTGGCCTCCTTCTATGGAGCAACTAAGGTGGTGGCTTTCTGTGACTCCCAACTCGTTGTCAAACAAGTAAAGGGAGAGTATAACACCCAAGACCCCACCCTTGCCAAATATAGGGACCTTGTCCTAGACATGACGAAGAAGATGGAATTTTTTGAACTCAAGAAAATAGGCAGGGAAGATAACCAAATCGCAAACGTTCTATCTAAACTAGCAACCATGGAAGTGTCTACATCTAAGACCAGTCCATATGTAGTTTATGCTGAGGAACCTGCGTATGAAAGATTACAAGTCATGCTCCTAGATGGAAAGGAGAGATGTTGGATCGATGACTACGTTGAGTACATTGAGAAGGAGAAACTCCCAGAAGATGAAGCTCAAGCTAAGCTTATCAAGAAGAGGTCCCCAAGGTTCGTTGTGATGAGCGAAGTCCTCTACCGAAGATCTTTCACAAAGCCCCTGCTAAGGTGTGTCTATCCCAAGAAAATTGAGAACCTCTTGGCAGAAGTACATGAAGGTGTTTGCGGCGAACACTCGGGGGTCAGAACCTTAGCTGACAAGATCATATCGCTAGGTTACTATTGGCCAAACCTAAGGGAGGACGCGTACGCCTATGTTAGAAAATGTGATAAATGCAAAGATTCTCTGACATTCCTAGACTACCGGCAGTTGAGCAAACACTTGTGATACCTACGTGGCCATTTGATATGTGGGAGATCGATATCATTGGACCCTTCTCTCCCGCCCGTGGTAATTGCAAGTACGTCATCGTAGCTGTTGATTATTTCTCCAAGTGGATAGAAGCAAAGGCATTGGCCAAGATAACGGAAGAGAACGCAATCAACTTCGTCCACGACTACATCTGGTGTCGATTTGGCTCCCCCATACAATTGTCTCTGATCACGGACTACAATTCTCTACGGCATTTACAACGGAGTTGGGAAGAGTCAAAGTTCGCCATGCAAAATCCTCAGTTAGCAGACCCCAGGGCAACGGCCAAGCAGAAGCTGCCAACAAACTGGTCCTAACGGCCCTTACAAAGAACCTTGAAGGACGCGAAGGTAGATGGTTGGACGAACTTCCCCTAGCCTTATGGGCTGTTCGCACAACCACCTGGGGGCCAACCGGGGAAACCCCATTCGCACTAACCTTCGGTTCTGAGGCTATGGCACCAGCTGAAATGGCCATCCCTACTGTGAGAAACTCCCATTATGATGAGCAAGTCAACAAGGTTAATAGGCTCATGGACCTAGACCTGATAGACGAAAAGCGACTAGCTGCACAGATGAGGATGGTGAACTACAAGCAAAGGACCAAGGCATATCATGATAAGAGGGTCATCAGAAGAGTATTCCAAGTAGGTGATTGGGTACTTAGAAAAATTGAAGCAACCGATTGGAAAGCAGAACAAAACAAGCTCTCCCCAAATTGGGAAGGTCCCTATATCATCACTCATGTCATTCGTGAAGGGACCTACAGATTGAAGACTAAGGAGGGGAAGGAGCTCAAGCACCCATGGCATTCCGACAATCTTAGAAAATATTATCACTAGTCTAGTTTATTTTGCTATAGATTAGTTTCTTGTTTTTGGTCTTTTACTTTTTAAGTTTGATAGGATTGCAGTTCGATGTAATCACATTATAGTTTACGAAAGCAGTTTCTTCCAACATGCAAAGCAATTATCAACCCCAAACACAAACACCAGAAGACGAGGATCTTATCCCCTACTCTTCACAACACATGCCTCACGTCATGACGAGGGTCCGCCTCGACTCAATGACTATAGGCTCCTAACTGCCAAGACCAAGGGTCCTCCTCGGCCTAATGGCTTACATCCTGACAAGGGTCTGCCTTGATTCCAGGATTACAAGTATAACAACCAAGATCGAGGGTCCTCCTCGGCATAATGGCTTACCTTACATCCTGACTAGGGTCCTCCTTGATTCCAGGATTACAAGTATCACAGTCAAAGACCGAGGACTTCCCCTCGGCCTATTGATTTGCCTCACGTCTAGACAAGGAAACACCTTGTCACTATGACTAATAGGCATCACGTCTGAAACCTATGCACGAGTCATCTTCCTCGTCATAAGAAGACGAAAGAAATCACCCAACAGTCAAAGCCGGGGAGACCTTCCTCGGCTTATACGACATGGAGCATGGTCAAAACCGAGGATTCCCCTCAGCTTAACGACCTACCTCATAACCAAGAAATGAGGGACCTCCCTCGGCTTCTCTCCAATAACAAGTCTTGTACTTGTACAGGTCATATAGACAAGCATACAAATAATTTATCAAGTCATTGAAACACACATGAATTGAAACAAAAGGGTTTGTTCATTAATAATTCAAAAGAAATTACAGGCCCTAACAAGCTATTACAAAAGGAAAAAGGAAAGAAAAATCCTAAGACTGCTGGCCATCATCAAAGGGCTTTTCAAGCCACTCCTCCGTGATAGTTCCAGGGGGAGGAAGGACAGTCTGATCAGTCTTCTCGGTTTCTCCTCCCCCGACCTCGGTCTCCATGTCCTCGGTCTCTCCCTCGTCCTGAATCGCCTCCACCAAGGCTTTGATGTTGTCGGGGTCGACAGGTGCTGGCTCCCACGCTGCTCGGCCTGCTTGGGCATCTTCCCCAGCAATGACTTCCAAGTTATACTCAGAAAATGGAACCAGGTGGTGAAGAGCCCTAGCTTCCTCGTCATACTGATTCTGGCTAATCAACAGAGCAATCTTGTTAATATCCAAGCCAGTGGTGGGGTCGGCCAGGAGACGGCGAGCGAGGTGGAGGTAGCCATCCTCGAACATGGTGGCAGTCTTCTCATCCACCGCGTCCTGAAAGGCTTGGCTCTCCTTAAAACGGGTCACAGCCGCCTCTTCCCTGGTGACAAGGGTAGCCTCGTAACCTCGGCATTTGGCTTCGGCTTCCTCGGCCCTCACTTGGACCTCGGCCTTGCCCTTCCTTGCCTCAGTCAGCTCAGCCTCCTTCAGCCGGAGTTGTTCCTTGGCTTTATCACGGGCTTTCTTGGCCTGAGCACGAGCCTCCTCGGCTCTCTTCACCTCGGCCTCTACCTTGGCCTGAGCAGCTTCTAGTTCGACATCCTTGGCCTTCAAAAGCTCAGCCAGGGCAGCCTTCTCGGTCTAACCCGTCTTTTTGGCAGCCTTGGCGTCATGCACCTGCTTCTACTGAGCCTTAGCCAGGACGTTTTCATACGCCGTGATGGAAGCCCACTGCAAGATAAACCAATCAGATATCCTATCAAGTACAAGTTGCGAAATCAACAAATAAGGGTACGAGAAAGCTACCTCGGCCATCATGAGTCCCTTGCGGCAGAGCAAGTTCTCCCTGCTCGGCCTCTCCTTCACCAGGGCATCAAAAGCCTCCTCGTCCATGGCCCTTTGAACAGGGGCTCGGCCCAACCTCAAATGGGGGCCCTTCCTGGCCTGCAGATGAAGGCCCTTCAGACGAGGGACGTCGGTCGCCAAGCGCCGAGCTAGCTCCTCGGCCTCTTCTTGGGTATTGATGCCTTGGATGGTTAGGAGGGGAGGAGCCTCAGGATTGGAGGACTCAACAGTTGCCCGCTTAGCTGCAGGATCCTCGGTGCTAGCAACTTGGGCCCTCTTGGAGCCATAACGTCTGTTGACGAGGCCTGTCCCCTCGGCCTACACCTCCTCGGCATCAACATGGAGGCTATGCCCCTCGACAGTTGATTGGTTAACTTGTTCCTCGGATCCCAGATCCTCGGCATTTACTTCCTCGTGTAACTTAAGAGGAAGAGGTTGGTCCCCTTGGGTCCCCAAGACGAGGTTACGACAATTAGCCTCTTCTTTTCTCTCCGTCAAGCCCGATTTCTTGACCTGACGTCTCTTTTGCTTGACGAGCTCCATGGGACTTAACCTTTTCATGGCTAATTCTGCCTCCTGCTCGGGGGTCAAATCTGCAAAGGCAAGGACGAAATGGTTAGATACGAGTAGAAGGAAAGCCAACAATAATGCAAAAAACTACAAGTGTCAAAGGATAAAACATTTACATCCAACCACGTCTTCTTCTTCCAGACATTGGTCAAGGGGAGGGACCTTACACCTCGGACAATCCTCATGAAAAATGAGGCCGGGATGTGTTGTCCAATCATTGAAATGCCTCCCCCTCCTAACAGTGATGAGGGGAACCACCCCGTCCTTCGACCCCGGCATCAGTCCTGCCTGGACATAGTAATGGTCTGAGGCTTCAATTGCCGACCAGTCAAGGAGTCCCACCTCGGCAAACTCCTCTAAGCGCTTGATCAGGTCCTTGGTCCATTCATACTGCTGAATGGGGCCTGATGAAGTTGGAGGATGGCAAGGGAATTGGAACTCCCAGCCTTGGCGGCTCTCAACCCTAATTACATGGTTATCCCAACCTGCAACCTTGCTGGACATAGGAAGAAGAAGATTGGGTTTCTTGGGTGCACTCTGGATGACGAGGAGCCAACTGTCCTTGACAAAGCTGACTTGATAAAAATAGCGAAAGGCTCCCATGGTCGGCTTATAACCTAAGCTCCGGTAGAGCACTATAAAGCTAACAAGGACCCTGGTACCATTGGCTCCCAGCATGGCCGACACAGCCCTCACGTCGTCTAAAAATTCATTGATAAAGGGGTCCAAAGGAAGACGGAGCCCCTGTTGAAATTGTTTGAAGTAGAAGTGGACGTAGTTTTCATTGTAATAGAAGCCCCTCTCCTCTTTATCTGTCGCAAAAACGGGTTTGTCGATATAAGTTAATCTATATTCAGCTTTGTCAACCCCGTATTTGGAGTACAACTTCTCCAGCATGGGATCCCCGGCCTTTGGAGGCCTCTCTCGTTGTTTCCCTCCACCTCAGCCTCCCCTTCCTCGGCCTTTGCTACCTTCAACTTGGGCACCTTCTATGAAGGCATCAACTATCTGTGTTGACGAGGTGGCCTCTCCCCCTCTTCCCGTCATATCTGCAAAAAGACGAGGAGCATAAATTAGTTACCTCGTCTGTAACTGGCCTTAAGACGGGGAAGAGGGATATCCCCCTCGTCATTATAGATAGGCCGAAGAGGGAGCCTTACCACTCAGACGCTCACGGACTATATGATCCGAAGACGGGTAGAACATTTCGATGTGCTCCATCATCTCTGCCCTATCCTCAAACACAATAACATTGGGGGAATCAGACACAATCCTATCTATCCTTGTGGAATCGGGGTATTGAAGGAACATCCGAGTACGACCATAACTTCTCAACCTCTTTCCTATGTCATCCAGGGTCAGCATCAACCAAGGTCCTCTCTCTCTCCGGTAAACCCTCAGATTGCTAGTGTGATACCCATAACGAAATCGGGGGGAATGGTCCCAAGAACGAGCCATTTCTAAGGGGAATCAAAGATCAATGGGGGAATTCATTCAATATTCAAAGGAGTTCATGCAAAATTCCAAGAAAATCAAAGATTCAAAGTTTTGAGAATTAAAGATTCATGAAGAAAAGCTTCAACAATGGCGGTTCTTTTTTCTTGACACACCAAAATCCCATATAAAACCCTCGAAATGGCTAAATCCTAACCAAAATACACAAAAAGGGGGAGAAATGTATACCTGATTACTGGAAAGTAGTTGAAATCACGCAAAAACTCCTTCACAGAAAGTTTCGAGCTTCACCGGAAACTGGAATTGCAGGTTGCAGCGTTCGCCGGTGTATCTCTTGCAAATTGCTCTAAAAAAATTTGGGTGTGTAAAGGTTTAAATGACAAGGGTTTTAGCTTATATACTCAATATATACTCAACAAAAACGGGTCAAACCCGAAAGCTAAAATGGGTCACCGGGTATGGCGCCCCCAACATTAAATGCTTATAACAACTTTCGAGGCATGACGGGACTGGGGGCCCACGCGTAATCATCATGTTATTAACCGTCGGATAATGAAACGGCGCATTACTGGACGTCCCTGACGCGTGTCAAACCTGTTCGTATCCCATAAGCCGAGGACGAGATGACTTTCTCCTCGTCCTAAGCCGAGCTAGAAAGTCGGGGGCCACTGAACAGTATAAATCGAGATACGAACATGGGCTTGCCCGAGTTGGGCCCAAAGGGATTGGGCCATAAACATAATCCAATACACAAGTATCAATGCTCAATTAACAGGGCCGAGGTACCTTCCTCGTATGCCGAGGAGCATCTCCTCGGCCTTATATCAACCATGGGCTCTTCATACTTGGCTCATCATACTCCGAGACGTCACAAGTGACGAGGAGAGAAAAGTTCTTACCTCGGCATATCATCAAAATGACGAGGAGACAGAATCGTTCACCCCGGCATATTCACATGTCGGCCAATCATCAAATGATGAGGAAGCAGAATCATTCATCTCGGCTTATTTGCCAAAGCCGAGATAAGGAATTCATGTTCCTCGGCTTTCCGGCTAGCAGATCGTACAATCCTATTCAAACAAGGATTCAACAGTCATGATCCAATCAGGATTGTAACCACCAACACCAATCCAAGTCAAACAATGACTCCTTAACAGATATAATTCTCTTAGGATTATATCTTATCTCTTTACAAGTTCACTTCAACATGGATTCTATCAATCCATCCCTATAAATACAAGCCCTATGGCTCATTATTTGGAACATTACTTTTTACAATACAGAAACTCTGTCAATTTAGTTTCTCATACATAAACCGTGAACTTACTCTCACGCCAGAGGGCCTTTAGCCGGAGATGCCCCGACTTAGTTTACGTGTTTTCTCTTATTTTCAGGCATTGCAATCTCCGGAGCATCCGAACGCTTGAATTTGGGCTGATTTGACGATTTTGGCATCATCAGTATACATATTGTGTAATGTTGGGTGTAATGACATCTCACTTGGTAATAAATTAGAGGATTGAAAAAATGGCAAATCGATAATGCATGTGACAACACTAGGGGGCGATCACGCAGTGTTCGGATTGGGCCTGTTCAGCGGCAAACTTGTTGAAGGGTTCTAAACCCTGCAGGGTTAGGAATATCCAATATAAATAAACACTATTACATAGAAGTTTTTTAAAGTTGTAATTCATATTGTGATAGAGATCAATATTATAGGTGTTACAAGGGTTTTCTTTTCTCTCTGTTTTCTATAGATGTAAGGTTTGCAAAGTTGTGAATTCTTGTGATCAAGAATTCGTGAATTAGATTACAGATTGTAATATGTTGATTTGCAAAAGATAATAATATATTCTTGCCCTTTGCACGTGGATCTAGCAAAGTTAGTGAACCACGTATATCGTTGTGTTGTGTGATTGATTTATTGTTTGTCTTCTACATAGATCTGTTATAACAAACTAGTATCAGAGACAGTCAGGTTGAGTAAGGTCTAGGGTTGTTCCGCTGCAGAAGAAAATGGGATTAGGAATTGAATCACCGATCGACAAGTTTAATGGAAAGGATAGTTTTTCTCTTTTGCAAATCAAGATGTAAGCCTTGTTGAGAGACAAATGCTTGTGGGCTCCAATGGCTGCTGCAGTTAGGGATCGTCAGGATTCAAAGGGCAAAGCAGTAGCAAGTTCCATAAGTGTTGTAGCGGTTGTAACAATAGAGGGTTCGAGGAATGCAGCTTGGAAGAAAGCAGCAGATCTGATCGCGCTAGATGAGAGGGCCCACTCTAAAATCATCAGGTGCTTAGATGATGATGTTCTGGAGGATATTGCAGTCACTGATTCTAGAGGTGCTATGTGGCTTGCGTTGGAAGATATGTATCTGACCCGATCATTGACCAACAAGTTGTATCTGAAGCAGAAGTTGTATTCTCTCCGAATGATGAAAGGTACGCCCATTAGGGATCATATAGATCGGTTCACATCATTATTACTTGAATTGCGTAATATTGATGTTAAGGTTGAAGATGAGGATGCTGCTCTTATGTTGTGTGTTTCCTTACCATTGTCATATGAGGAATTTGTGGATTCCTGTATTAATGGTAAGGATACGGTTACTTTGGAAAGGGTTAAAAATAATCTCAACACCAGAGATCTGCGCCGCAAGGCGAGCGGTTTATCTACAGAGTCTCGGTTAGCAGGGTTGGTGCAGAAGGCAATAGGGGCCAAGCTAGGAGAAACAAGGGTTCTTATAAAAGATGTCCAAGACCTGGAGTGCCTGCAGTTACTGCAAGGAAAAGAGGCATTGAAAATTTGAATGTCCCAGGTTGAATAAGAGCGAGCAATTTGGGTCAACTGCAGCTATGACAGAAGACGATTAGGAGGACTATGCCCTATTAACCAAAGAAGACAAAGATATGATAGATGCATGGATTCTTGATTTTGAGGATTTTTATTACATGTGTTTGCGCAGAGAATGGTTTGCAACTTACGAATAGACGAAAGGGGGTGATGTTTATATTACTAATGGTTATGTCTGCAAGGTAATTGGCATGGGTTCCATCAGGGTGCGAACTTTGGGTGGTAAGTTTTGTATATTGAATAGGGTTAGACATGTTCCTGAAGTAACGAACAATATGATATCGCTTAGTCGGTTAGACAAGATGGGATATAGTTTTAAATGTGAAGGTGGAACAATAAATGTTTGCAGGGGAATTCAAATGTAATTCTAAAAGGGGTAAAACAAGGGTCCTTTGTACGTCCTCCAAGGTTCTCGTTTTTGGATTTGAGTGTCGAGCATCGTACAACAGAGGGTATGGTAGAGACACATCTGAAGAAAGCATGTTGCATGGCTACGTGTGGAGTGGTTGACAAACAGGTGGAACAGTAAGTTACTTAAAGTCGAGTTGAACTGTGCAAGCCATGGTTAGTAGGTCAACACACACAATTGGAAAGCGAGGAAGGAATCGAGGAAAAGGTACGTACTGTTGGGGATTTCACGGATATGGCCGCTTCATTTGTTCGGGTTGGCAAGATCCAATGTCAACTGGATTTGCCCAATTGTTGGTTGGGACAATTTTGAGTGCCTACTAAAATGGTACATTTGGGTGTCTTGTAAACATATTGGTGTGCTCGGCGCAGCACGATTTGGGTGTCCAGGGGGATACATTTGGATGTCAGGTAGACACGTTTGTTTACTTGTTGAACGGGTTTGATCAACTGTTGCAGCAAATATTTTGGTGGTCGGTGTAACACATTTGGGTGTTTAGGAAGTTACAATTTTGATTGTTCGGAGGACAAGTTTGATGTTTGACATAACACATTTGAAGCGGAGGGGAGTTCTGATTTGAAATCGGGAAATTAAATGTCAAGAAGGAGATTTGTTAGGTTTAATGCCATCTAACTATAACTATTAATATTAGAGAATTGTGGTTAAATATGGATCACCAAGTGAAGTGAAATTATTTACAACAACAGTTTTTGGGTTAACCTCTTAAGGAGGTTTTCTAATCAGGCGTTTAGAGCTTCACGCAAACGTAAAATTGTTAAAATTTTGGCTCCGTTTATTTAGCTTAAAACATTTTTCGAAAAATGATTTACGGCAAATTGTTTTTCGAAAAATGAAAATGTTTTCCAGAAAATAAGATAAAAATGAAGTTTTCACCATTTTCTGGTGCGAAACAAACACCGAAAAATGAGGAAAATGTTTTCCGAAAAATATTTTCCCCCAAACAAACGGAGCCTTTGTTTTATAGTTGTATCCAGATACAATTAGGAGAAGAAAATTCAAATATACTCCCTCCGTCCACTTACATAGTTCACAGTTACTGTTCACGCGTGGATTAAGGAAAAAATAATGATATAAATGTTGTGAGTGTAAAAGTAAAATAGGAGAGATAATGAGTGGAGGGAATAGTAAATTATAATGGTGTTGTGAGTATTAAAATAATGTAGAAAACAAAATGTGAAGTATGTAATTGGACGCTCAAAATAAAAAATATGAAGTATGTAAGTGGATGGAGGGAGTATTTGACTTTCAGAATTTTGCATGCATGCATAAGCGGAGTAGATATGCAAATATAAGACAAAAAATGGCATAGAATTTCCATGGACAATGACACCTGATGACGCCACAGCTTTTGGGGTCAGGAGCGGTTCAAGGATATCTGGCTAGGATATATTTGGTGGTTTTATGTACCTAGATCACAACACAAACAAGCACCGTTAAGGTCAAAGTTGGATGTTACTCCAACTCAGGCCCTCGGGTGTGAGAGTAAGAATACTGAGTAATAAGGCTTTGAATACCTTTGGAGTGTGTGTGTGTTTAGGTTTTGAGAGTAAAAGAGCTTACTCAATTGTATATGGAACTTACCTTGCCCAAAGGGGGTAAAGGCCTTCTATTTATAGGCAATGCCATGATGCTTGTTGATGTAAGCCATGAGATCAGCCCTAGGGGGCACTTTGGTACTTTGACCAGCTACACGTGTCCGCAGCTAATTGGTCCTGTCGGGGAGGGAACATTGGTATCCGGGGGACATGGCCGAAAGTGACATGAGCCGTGTAGCCGGCTTATTGCATTAAATGGAATAGTAGGCGCCGGGTGAGCCGCATTGAATGCGTGATGAGGAGCCGGCAAGTGGCTGTCGAGCCGATAAGCTAACTTGCTCAGTAAGGCTTGACATTAACCGGGAAGCAGACATGTGCCCGCGGTCAACGTTGTGCCCGCGGTCAAAGATATATGACGCGAGCACGGTTGATGCGGGCATGACTCATGCGAGCACGGATCCAATGGCCGAAAGGTGGTCCCAATGGTGCTCGATGGGGACGATGCGAGGAGGACCGGTCTTGACCACAAGGGCCTATTTGTCCGCGGTCTTCCCTCCAGCGGTCTAGGAACTGCCACGTCACTGGTTCCTTGGACTAGACCGAGCGCGGGCCCGGTCCAGTAGATCCGGGCTCATCAATGGCCCCTAGCTCCAAGTGTGATTATTTATGGTCTGAGTGAGGAGCTACTAGAAGCTCGGTCTGCTCCAATTGCTCCTCGAGCGAGCACCAGTGTTAGCGTTTTTCCTTGTTTGTTGCTTGGCCCCATGGGCCAAAGGGAACGTTCGGGAGGCACCAGTGAGTGACACGTGGTCCCTTGCATGGCGTGCCTCCCGGTTAACAGGTGGGCCCCTTGGCAGATGAAAAGACGGGTTAGTGGTACGTCAGGGGTACGTGTCAGCCATCCAAGGGGGGTAATAAATGCAAAAGGTATTTAATTTTCGAATTTTCAAACGTTGGAGACGGTTCAGGGTCCGAGGTTGGATTTGTGGGCTAATTAATACGGGTTAACGGGTTAACCCGTATAGGTAGGCCTTATAAATACCAAACCCTTAAACCTCAAACCCTTTTTACCGTTTCCAAACCTTCAGAGAGCTTTTGAGAGAGAAATCTTGCTGCGAAATCCGAGCTAGTGCTTTCCGAATCCCTTTCTCAATCCTTCTCTCGTAAGTATTGGGTGTTTTTCTTCTTCATCTCCTTCTATTTTTTCTTTTCTGAGTTTTGAACGAAATGACCACTCGTGAATTTGGACCCCGCCGTCCCATAGAGTTAGGAGATGGGAGCACTCCAGATCTGTTTGCTGTTTGTAAACGGACAGGGGGGATATTTAGGAAGGTAGGCCATGGGTGGCTTAGGTTATCCCTTGAGTGCTTCCAGTATTTCTGCGAAAAATCCCAATGGGGGCCTTTTGTCCCACCCCGGTTGTGGGAGGCCAAGGATAAAAGGGTAAAAAGGAACGGTGATGTTTTGGTGTTGGGGGATACCAGTAGGCTGAGAAATTTTGTGATGGGGGTTTTGTGCAGGTTTCCCCGCGAGAGAGGCTCGGCTCTGAACGCCATTGAACTAGTGAGGAGAGCGATTCGCGTCCCCGAAGTAGTTTGTGACTGGGAAAAGTGTGAGCTAATGGACCCCCATCAAACCAATGCTGCGCGGGCACCGGGCACAGACCTGAATGACCCCTTGGATGTCCTGCCCCTGAGGACTGTATTTCCCAACGTGGTGCCCGCGGCCCCTGGTGCTGAAGCCATTGAACTGAGTAGTAGTGAGGAGCTGGAGCCTCTGAATTTTGAGACTACTGAAGGCGGGGAGGATGAGGATGGAGTGACCTCTGCCCGCGGTGATGCCACTGGTCTCTTTGGCTCGACGAGCACGGAGACCGAGGAGGATGACCGCGAGGTCGAACTTAGGAGGGCTGCGGGGACCTCTAAGAAGGCCGCTGAGACCACAAATATCGTGGATGCCTTTTCTGACCCTGACTCCGAGGAGGAGGTAGCTGAGGCCCCTGCCCGCAATAAAGGCAAACGGCCAGCTGTTGAGGCGAACCCTGGCCATGGCCGCAGTAAGAAAGCCAAGGAAGTGGCTATCCTCAACTGGGAGGAGGATATTTATGAAGTGTACAATGTTGACCGCAAGGCCTATCGTGTCCGCACCCTTGGGCACGTTCCGATAAAGGGGAAGGATAAGTTGAGGCAGGAGACAGTAGCTGATGTCCGCGAGGATAATAGGGCCTTAGTTTTTTATGGTGCTCAATTTGAGAATGGCCCGAGGCCGCCTCGATCCTTTCTACTATGAATTCCTCGGAGTTCAACACCGCTCCCCACGAACTCCGACTCCCAATGCCATCGTGGCCATTGTTTCTTTCATAGCCGTTTGCGCATTCTTGGGCTATGAACCCACCCCGGCCGGGCTTTATGCCTACTACCAAAACCAAATCAGCCGAGTATTCTGGCTCAAGGCTAGGAATTTCTCTACCAAGACCTTCTCTCCCCCCTCGAACAAGTTTGACCAATGGAACCGTAAGGATATCTTGGTCATTGAGTCCAGGCTGGATGGCCCTTTTCCAAGCCTCGCAGTCCGCCCCGATGAAGGTGTCCTCTAGCGCTTATCCGGACCCGTCCTCTCGCCGATGCTATGCGCACCGCCATGTAGAGGCATCTCGGCCCTTTACTTGGATAGCGGGGAGGAGCCCGTTTATGATGTAGGCACAATTGTAGTGGATGAGCCCTTATTGATCTACTCGGGGGTGGCTCCTCGCAGGGAGGGCGCCCCACATGCCCCCAGAGTAGTAATAGAGTCGTTGCCTCGTGACCCTGATTGGAGGGTGCACGAGCACTACCAATTTGAGGCGGATTGTAAGACCTGCATGCTGGGCGCTGAGTGCGATCCTCCCAAACTTATCGGTCTCTAACTTTTTTTTCATGTAACTGTTTGCCAATTTATTTTTATCTTTGATTTTTTGGACTGTATTCTAACCTTTTCTCACACTGATGGCTCCTCCTCTAAGTGCTGCTCAACTGAAGGCCAAGAACATGAAGGCCAACAAGGAAGCTGCCCTGAAGAGGCAGAGTGAGATGGGAGGGGTCCCCACCAAGGATAAGACGGTGCCCGTTGTCAGCAGAAAGACGGGGGATCCCCTGAGCCTTCCCAAGACTATCCCTACTACGGGGAATCTGCCTCCACCCCCCAGGGGTCCTCCTCCATCCAGCACTAGAGGCTCCCGCTCTCCCCCTGGCCGCACCATTCCTTCCGGCCATCAAACGGATTCTCGGAAGAGAAATGAGAGGGATGGAGAGCTGGGACAGGGACAAAGGAAGCCGCAGAAGGTCTGGGATGCTCCTCCTGACTATGATCGCCCCCGCCGTGGCCTCGCCTTCTTCTCCCCCGTCGGGGCACACCGCTCTGGCCGCTATCCAGCCGGCCTCCTTGACCACTCGCGAGGAGACTCGCGGTTAGGAAGAGGTTGTCCGAGGTGTCTCCCATCACCGGGTGGATATCTATGCCCGAACTCGCCAATGCCTCCGCTGGGATCGGGCCGGCGAACCGCCTATACTCTCCTGACTTCTATAAAGGCATAGTTGTCGAGGAGAATGCCTCTCGCCCGGTGGGGATATAGGCCTCGCTCCGACCGAGGTAGATGCTCGCTGATCTAATCTTTTGGCTTCACCATGTTTTTCACCGTATAACTTTTGACCTTTCGCCCGCAGTGAGTAATAAGGTGCCGCGGCCGCGTGAAAGCCGCGACACTCGACCGCCGAGGTGGAGAACAAAACTTCCATCTTGGCGGCCAAACTTCGGGAGCCGGAGGAGGCTCAAACAAGAATTGGAACCTTGAACTCCCCGCCGGAGGACAAGGAAAGTGGCCTTCACTCGAAGGAGAACGATTTGAAGGGCTTCCGTGAGAGGGTGACCCACTCGAGAAGGACCTCGAGAGGATAAGGGGTCACTGGGATGAGCTCCGCGGCACAAGAACGAGTGGGAGCCCTGTGAATAAAGAGCTCATGGCCAGCCGGGATGCCGCCAAGGCCGATCTCGGGAGGCTTTGGGGAAGAAGGTGGACGAGCCGTCCGACGAGCCGCTCCCTACAAAAGGATGGAGGCAGGGAAGTCCGCCTCGACGATGTCCGCAAGGAAGCCGTGGAGGAATACAAGAACTCCCAAGCTTTCAAGGACCGGCTCGTTGCCGAAAACCTTGCTCAAGCATGAGGTCAGGTCCTGGACACAAATAAGGAATTTTGCGGCCACTGCAAGTTCACCGTGCGTGAGTTGGCCGTGATTGGCTCGCTTGTTGCTACGGATGATGAATGCTTGCCCTGGCATGCATTAGTTCCCTTGTCCGAGGACGAGGTCAAAGGTTTGAGCCGTCCGCCGCGCCTCTTTGCCTCCCGCGTGGCGTAAGTGACGGCTCTTAGCCTCGATCGCCGATTTGGATGAACCGCGATTCGGGATAACCCTATATCATTGGGATGCCTTGGCTCAGTTCTTCCAAATGGGCCTCGCCATAGGAGATCTCTTTCCTTCGCGGGCCTCCAGCCCAGCCTCTACCGAGCCCATCTCTCGACCCTATAACGTAGATTCCGATGACCCGTCTTCCTTCCCCAACTCCACTTTCCGGCGGGCACATGGAGTGCGGCTGGGAGACCGCAGATGCGCCAAGGACCAAGCTCCTATAGTTTAGGATTTTTTACTTTTTCCCTTCGTAATAGCTTGTAGGATCCTTGTAATAGTGTAGAATTTGTAAATACTTTCTCCATCAATAGAAGCATTTTTCTCCACTCGCTCCTTTACTTTTATCTTAATTGCTTGTCTCGTAGGCTATTTTGAGTAGTTTGGCAATTTTCGAGCACCTTAATACTTGCATTCTTGCCTATTACTTTTTCCAAATAAGCTTTTGACTTGCAATTAACTTTATATTCTTCCTTCAGCGGCAAAGCCTAAGAGGCCCTTTCGCCCGCATTTTTTGAGTTTTCCTAACTCTTTATTCAAAACCCTTAGGTTTTTTGTGAGAGCCACTTATTCTTCTATGATCGCGTTTGTTTAGCCTTGTGGCAAACTTTGAGGCCTTAACCTCGTTTGTCTGTTTGGCTTTGTTAAACTAGTTTGATCACTCTCATCCATTTACACTTATTCCCACTTGCGAGCCGTGGTGTAAGTCAAAAGTAGCCAAGGCAAGCATACTTTCATAGGGCATGCGTAAGGTGGCCGTGAGGCTATTGTCCGCGCAATGTAAAGGTAGGAGCATATTTTAGCATAGAGGCCCTTTAACCCCCGGCATCTCGTATCCCCTTATTGGAGGTTCTCACTTATTTGACCCTTTATTCAAAACTCCCTAGGGTTTTTCGTGAGGGTCTCGTGGCGATCTCGGTGAACGGGCTTATATGTAGGCCTTTGTCACATACAGCATGCGAGTAACGGCCCTAACGAGGTCCTTCGCGCAATTAGTGGGTCCTGACTTTAGGTCATTGTCCCCACTAGAGTCCGTAGGCACGGGCATCATGGCCTTGTACCTACGTTCATCTATATCCACTTATTTTTGGTGGTGTCACGCGAGCAGAGAGAGTCCTCCCCGCGATCATAGTACGGATCGTAATGGATCTTTGTACATATATAGGCATGCGGATCCTTAGATCTTTGCGCATCGCAAGTAGGAGCTCATATGTTGGCTCTTGAACTCACCGGCATCCGCACGCGGCATCCACCTTAGCTTTTGAGGCCGGTGGGAATTGATTTTTGCATCAAAATATGATGATAACCTCTCCCTTATATATATATAGTCTATACTCCTTCCAAAAATTACAAAGACTTTAAAAGAAGTATCTCTTAAGGTGGTCGCTATTCCGTGCGTGCTTAAACTCTTCTCCCTCTTTTGGTCGCAACATATAGGTGCCCTCTTTGACTATCTTTGTGACCTCATATGGACCTTCCCATTTCTGGGACACTTGTTGAAACTGTGTTGGGTCCCTCGACCTCTACGCTTCGAGTACCCAGCCTCCAACCGAAAAACTCCTCTTATTTACTCTTTTATCATGGTGCTTCTTCGCTTTTGGCTTGTAGTTCACCATTTTTTCATGTGCCCGCATTCTCTCTTTCCTTCGAGATCGTCCGTGTCACACCTTCGTTTGCCTCGCTTTGAGACTCGTCGAAGTATGTGACTCGTACGAGGGTAGGGCTACCTCAACCGGAGCCATTGCCTCGACTCCATACGTGAGCGAGAAGGGAGTTTCTCCCGTTGAATTTCTTATTGTGGCGCGGACAACCCATAATGCGATCCGGAGCTCGCCCAACCAACGTCCTCCTCGCCCTTCCAAATTTTTCTTTAAGGCAAGCTAGGACTAGCTTGTTCGCGGCCTCGCCTTGACCATTTCCCGAGGATAGGCAATCAAGGACTTACGGTGCCGCACCTTCATTCTCACACATTCAGCAGTTGAATTTTGCGGAGAATTGGGTGCCATTATCTCGAAATTATTGCTCTGGGAACCCCAAATCGACAATAGATGTGGTCGTGGACAAAACCGATAGTGTTATCCTCGGAAATAGTGGCCAAGCCCTTTGCTTCCGTCCACTTGGTAAAATAATCCACGGCCACCACGCATACTTGATGCTTCCTCTAGCGCTTGGAAATGGTCCAATAAGATCTATCCCCACGTATCAAACGGCCACGATGGTACTACCAAGGTCCGCTCGTTGATGGTAGTCTAGGGATGTCCGCAAATCTCGGCACTTATCACATTTTCTAACATACTCCCCGCGCATCCCTTCTCATTGTGGGCCAAAAGAATCCTTGGAATTTGATCTTGTCTCGAGAGGGTGCGAGCACTGGATGTCCGCCACAAACTCCTTCATGAACCTCATAGAGTAAGTTGGTGACCATGTGAGTTTTAACACATCTTAGTAAAGGCTTGGTGAATGATCGCCGAAAAAGCACCCCATCGAGGACGAGGTATTTCGCGGACACCGTTCGATGGCTCTAGCCTTTACCGGGTCCCTGGGAGGGATTGCTTCTCGATGTAATCCTTCATTTCATCCACCCAGCCCCTTACTTGATCCTCAATATTGTTTATCTCGTATTCGATCTATAGCAGGTCTCTCCGTGAATTCAATCTCGGCAATTTGTCTCCAACTCACCAATTTCTTGCTCTGCTATTCTCGAGAGGAGGTCGCCTTCCACATTGTCCTCTCTCATGACTTGGTTCAAATTTCATAGTAAGTGAAATTTTTGATGAGGGTTTTTGCAAGGTCACAAGCATCGAGTTAGTACTGGGTTGATAGTATCATACTCCCCCTAATTTGATTAACTATGAGCCGAGAGTCACTATTGATCTCAATATTCCGAACTCCCAAGTCTCTTGCCAATTCCATGCCCGCTATAATCGCTTCATATTCACTCGATTGTTTGATGACTCGAACTTGAATCTCAAGGCCCTCATGAATTTCTCCCGCAGGTGCAATCGTAAGTATGCCCGCTCCACCGATTAACTTGCTCGCGGAGCCGTCCACATATAAAGTCCACACCTCTTCGGACGCTCCTCGTTGAACAATTTCGTGCTCGGCTTTCGGGGTCATCTTCCGATTCTCGCTCGCTTTCTTTTTCCGAGGTCGCCGTCCGCTAATTTGAATGATGATTCTACTACAAAATCAACTAAGGCCTCGCGCTTTGATTGTCTTTCTGGGAGTAGGTGATCCGGAACTCGGTGAGCTCTATAGACCAAGCTAGCATTCTCCCCGAGGACTCGGTTTATGTAAAACCTTTCTAAGCGGGGCCTCGCTAGTACGCTATAGGATGTGCGTAAAAGTAGGCTCTTAATTTTCGAGCAGATACAAGCAAGGCGTAAGCTAACTTTTCTATATTAAGATAACGCCCTTCTACGGCGGACAAAGGCCTTACTTACATAATAAACCGGTTTTTGGGAGTTATTCTCCTCCCTCACAAGAACAAAAGCACGCGTATCGCAACGGCTAGATACAAAAAGAGCTCTTCTCCGGCACCGGCCGCCGAGTAGAGGTGGCTGCCCGAGGTATGTTTTGACTTCTTCAAAAGCCCGATGGCACTCGGTGCTCCATGTAAATTCACCGCCTCTCTTCCCCTTTCGAGAGTTTTGAAGAAGGGGAGGCATCTCTCCGCCGACCGCGAGATGAAGCGCCAAGTGCGGTGATGCGACCATTGAGTTTTTGTACATCCTTCACGCAGCAGGAGGTTTCATGTCTAATAGGGCCTGATTTTCTCTGGATTAGCCTCTATCCCTCTTTGGTTGACCATGAATCCGAGGAACTTGCCCGCCTTGACCCCGAAAGCGCACTTAAGGGGGTTTAGCTTCATGCTGTTGTGGCGCAAGTTTTTGAAGGTTTCCTCCACATCGAGCTCGTGGGAGTTTTCCTTAGTTTTTATGACCATGTCGTCAATGTAGGCCTCCGTATTTCGCCTAGTTGGTTTTTAAAGACCAGATTGACCATGCGCCGATATGTGGCTCCTGCATTCTTTAGCCCAAAGGGCATCATAGTGTAGCAAGATGTCTTGCCCGCAAAGAATGAAGGCTACAGAGCGGACATCTTCAGAGCCATCTCGGATCTCGGTGGTAGCCTGAGTAGGCATCAATGATGCTTAGAACTCTGTGTCCGGCTATAGAATCCACCAAGCTGCCTATGCGAGGAAGAGGGAAACAATCCTTGGGGCATGCCTTGTTGAGATCGGTGAAATCAACGCACATCCTCCATTTGCCATTGGATTTCTTAACCATGACCACATTGGCCAGCCATTTGGGGTAGGAGATCTCCTTTATTATCCCCGCTTTTAGCAACTTTTCCACCTCTTCCTTGATGGCAATCTCTTTCTCCGGGAGAAATATCTGGATTTCTCGGTGAATGTTTTGAAGGAGTGGTCATCGTTGATTTTATGGAGGATCACGTCCCGCCGATGCCTTGCATATCTTCCACCCTCCAAGCGAACACATCGCAATTTGCTCTAAGGAACTCAATAAGTATCCTTCTTTCCTCGCCGTGAATTTCACCCCAACCTTAACTGTTTGCTCTGGGAAGTGGGGATTGATTACCACCTCCTCGAGCTCGTCGTTAGGTTGAAGGTCGCCGATTTCACGATTGTGCAGGAGTCAATGACAATAGTCGGGGTTGACCCGAGCTTCGGTCCGTTGTTGCCATTGAATATATGATATCACGGTCAATTTCCCCTCTATTCCTCGATCAATATAACCTCCTCAACAGGGCAAACCTAACCGCTTTGATTTTCTCGCTCATCTTGAGCTCCACCTTGTGGAATGGAAAGAAAGCATGCCAATTGGTACGGGTGGCGGCGGGAGTGCAAGAGCTTTCCCTTTTTTGACTTGTCCTCGCCCTTTCCCTCTATTATTTTGTCCTCGCCCTCTATCTCGCGGGCAGAGGTCCGGCCTTTCTGTTTCTTTCCTTTTTCCTCCAAAGGCTCTGAGGAATCTCCCGGCCGGTTCTTGATGGTAGCAACCCCGCCCGGGTGTTAAATTTCACCCTTTGGTGGGGGACGGACGCAACTATTCCCAATTCGGCCTCGAGCAAGCTACGCCGAGAATGGCATTGTATTGGGAAGGAAGATCGACCACCATGAAAGTTATCTTGGCCGTCTTCGCATGGGCTTTTCCCCAATAGCTACGTCAAACACGATCGTCCCCTTTACCCTTACAACGTGGTTTGTGAAGCCTTCGAACATGCCCGCATATGGAGTGAGATGTGCTTCCGTCATTCTCATTCCAATCAAAGTATGGTAATAGAGTATGTTGCGGGCACTCCAGATCTACCAACACACGGCCTATGTTTGCCCTGTTGATTCTCATTCGAGGGTGAGTGGCCGTGTGGAATGAAAAAGGGTGGAGGCAAGTTCACTCCTTTTGAACCCAATTTCGCTCTTCCTCCCGAGCCGTGGCGGGGATGGAGAAAACCTTCTAATGTCCGAATTTGGAGGGACAATCGCCTACTAGAGGGAGGTTCCTCCCCAATGAAGTTAATGTCATAGTCCCCAAAATCGTCATCATTATTATCTCTTTCATTCCTGTCTGGTCCCCGCGTGTGTCGTGCCCACTGCTGATCATTGTTATTGGGGGCAAGATTGTTTCCTTAACCCACTCGGTTAGCTCCCCGTTATTGATTTTCTGCTGGATTACTCGCCACCGAAACAATCCCCGCCTGCGTGCCCGTGGTCGTTGTGAAACTCACGTAATTTAAGTCTACTCCTCTCATTTGGCTTTCGAGCATGGGGAGGAGCAGAAAGTCTCGAGGCTCTCATGATCACCACCCTTGGGTCGGTGAGCTCAGTAAACCGTTTCGGCCACGGCCTTTGAGCCTTTCCGATCCCCCAGGCCTCTCGTTTTGCCCCGATTATTGGTATGAGCAGGCTCGGGTGGTCTCCGGACTTGGCTTATCCTTTCTTTCGCAGTAAGCTCTGGGAGCGGCACACTAGGCTCTTCGGCGGAGGCAATGGCCGAGGCCCTTTCATACATTTCCTCCATCGATTTAGGTTTGCCTGAGGCAAAATTCATTTTGAGGAAGGAGGAACCGAGGCCGCCCTCAAAACATAGTCTCGATATCTCCCTCGTCCGTGTCCACAATCTCCTCGCTCACCTTCCCGAACCGGGATATATAATCTTTTGTAGGCTCGTTTGGTGCCCGCTGACACTGACAAGATCTGTCTTTGGTCTAGCGGGCACACTCGCCCGGCAAAGGCATTGAGGAAGAGGACTCGAACCGATCGAATGACCGGATACACCGGCTTGAGGGCTAGCATCCAAGATAGGGCCTCACTGAAGGTCGCAGCCAAAGCTTTGCACATCACCGACTCATCCGCGGAGAATAAAGCCATCTCGGCCCTCAAATCTTCCCATATGACTCTTCGCATTCTTGGATCCGTCATAGGTGTCCATCTCGGGGGTTTGCCCTTCTCGGACGGTGCTCGCGCAATTTTATCGCCGAAGGCGTCCATGGTGCGGCCACACTTCGGGCAGCCTTCATGGGTTTCCACATCTTCTCGCATGAATTCCACAAACTCTGGGTTCGATCATCAACCTTTTGCTTTTTAGCTCGTGGAGCCACGGCCTTCTCTTGGCCGGAGCCAAGGGTCTCGGCTTTGGACTTCGCACGGCGATTTGACCGTGCCTCTTCCCCCACTTCCTCGCTATCCTCTACATGCACCACGCTCCGTTTGGCCGGCCGTCCGCGCTCAAGGGCCGGGTCAACCCGGTTTGCCCCCTACGCTTGACTAGCAAGCGAGTTAGCGGGAGCTCGTTGGGAGAACCTTTGTGACCCTCGAGGGAACCGTAGCCCTCCATTGGCCTCTATTTCAAACATTTCCATCTCCGCGTCTTTGATGGCCGCGGCCTCCGCGACCGCCTGACTGAGGCCAGGATTTCCTTCCTTCTCGTGATTTGCTCTGGGGAAAGTGGGGTGGTTAGAGTGGTGTTTTTTATGTGAGCTTGGGGAGTTTTTGGGCTAGTGTTTAGTAGGGCTTTGGGCTTTCTCAAAGACGGGCTTCCTCGGTTAACCGGTGTAGAACTCGTTGAGCCGGGGATTTTGAGGGCTGAGAATGGGCCCCCATTCTCGTTGAAAACAGAGTTGGTTTGCCTTTCCCTATTGATGTTGGAGGGTTCGGCTTGGTTCTCCTCCTCTAGGGTCAAATGACCAGATTTTTCGTAATTTGAGACATGTCTTAGAAAGACGAAAATAACCGAAAAGAAATGTCTTTTGCGCTTAGTTGTTTAGACTACAAGGCGTGTCTCGAAAACAAAAGCTTTAAACGGGAAAAACTTAGTGATGTAAAAAAGAAGAGCCTTTCGGCATCAATTTGTTTAGGACACGTGAGGTGCCTTGAAAACAAAAGATTTTTAACGAGAAAACGAAAGAAAGTCGGCTTCCTGCAATGGAACCACCGATGACGCCACGCTTTTGGGGTCGAGCGGTTCAAGGATATCTCGGCTAGGATATATTTGGTGGTTTTATGTACCTAGATCACAACACAAACAAGCACCGTTAAGGTCAAAGTTGGATGTTACTCCAACTCAGCCCTCGGGTGAGAGTAAGAATACCGAGTAATAAGGCTTTGAATACCTTTGGAGTGTGTGTGTGTTTAGGTTTTGAGAGTAAAAGAGCTTACTCAATTGTATATGGAACTTACCTTGCCCAAAGGGGGTAAAGGCCTTCTATTTATAGGCAATGCCATGGTGCTTGTTGATGTAAGCCATGAGATCAGCCCTAGGGGGCACTTTGGTACTTTGACCAGCTACACGTGTCCGCAGCCTAATTGGTCCCGTCAAGGAGGGAACATTGATCGTCCAAGGGACATGGCCGAAAGTGACATGAGCCGTGTAGCCGGCTTATTGCATTAAATGGAATAGTAGGCGCCGGACCGAGCCGCATTGAATGCGTGATGGGGAGCCGGCAAGTGGCCCGTCGAGCGCAAGCTAACTTGCTCAGTAAGGCTTGACATTAACCGGGAAGCAGACATGTGCCCGCGGTCAACGTTGTGCCCGCGGTCAAAGATATATGACGCGAGCACGGTTGATGCGGGCATGACTCATGCGGGCACGGATCCAGCGAGCAGGGTCCCAATGGTGCTCGATGGGGACGATGCGAGGAGGGACCCGGTCTTGACCACAAGGGCCTATTTGTCCGCGGTCTTCCCTCCAGCGGTCTAGGAACTGCCACGTCACTGGTTCCTTGGACTAGACCGAGCGCGGGCCCGGTCCAGCAGATCCGGGCTCATCAACACCCTTCTATCCTATTATCAACCACACATTTCTTTTTGATATTTTACTTCAAATATTTTTTTAATGTGTTCTGATAGAGTGGGCAGATAATAATAATAATAATACTACTAGAAAGGAGGATTCTGAATTCTCAAAAAGTCAATGGTAGAGTCGGGATCTCTTGTTCTTCCAACTATAAGAAAACAATAGGTTTGGTTAGATATTACAATTACAATTACAATTACAATTACAATTAGGTAAATCAGGGAGTATGATGAAAGTTTGTTTCACTATTATACCCACTTCCTTCAAAAGTCACCAAAATTGATAAAAAGTTGATAATGTGAAAAAACAATTTTTTTCCCAAGCTTTATAAAAAAATATATATCAAAATGCGTAGTTCCACCACCACATCGATTGCAAAAATGTTGAAAAGTGTCGGTATTAATATTAAGATTGCCAATAGATTATATTGGTACTTATAATTATTCAAACAGACATTTATTAACTTTAAACCAACATGTTTAATATTTGTTACTCCATCTATCCGATTATAAATGTCGCAATTAAAGTTTTTTGGTCAGCTAAGTTGAAATTTAACCAGGTAAATTATTTATTTTATTGAAAATTCAAAAATAGTTCTGAATAGTATTTGTATTGATGTATTAATAACCATTTTCAGAATAATATGAAAATAATAAAAATTTCATAATTGTTTTGTAAAATTTCAACTTAGTTGACCAATAAAATAAAATTGCAACATTCATTCTGCGACGAAATAAGTAATAAGTGCCAACGTGTGTTTAAAAATGTAAATAATAGTGTTGACGAGTGTCGGTGTGTGTAAAAAAGTGTTCGTGTGTGTTGAGAGGTTGAGCGGTAGGTTTAAAAGTGTCAATAATGTCTTTGTTTATTTTGTTTTTTTACGATGACCCATGTTAGAAGGCGAGTAGAGTATCGAATTCTGACACTCACAGAGCGAAAGTGACACATGATTTTACCACTAAGCCATTTATTTGGGGACATATTGTCTTTGTTAAAAAGTGTCAATGTTATTTATAATTAATTTCGATTATCTACGAAAATGTTATAAGACGTTTTAAACTAATTTCAGTTACTTACAAAAAAATGTCATTGGGGTTTTTTCCTTTTCTTTTTTTTTTTTAAAATGTTAAACAAACAGTTATTTCCTAAAATTTTGACAAAATTGATACTCTCTTCGTCCCTGAAAGATTGTCCCATTTGCCATTTTGACTTGTCCCAATAAGTATGTCCCATTTCTAAACTTAGGCATGAATATTAGTGCAAATCTATTAAGGTACAAGAAGATGAAGCTCTTCCTTAATAATTGCAAAATGTACAACAGGACAATCTTTTAGGGACGATGGAGTATTATTTAATACACTAAAAGGTAAATAGGTAAATCAGGGAAGTTTTTTCTAGACGGTCTCTTCAATAAAAAATTAACATTAGTTTAATTAATGATTTATCCAAATAGACAAAGAAATATCTGAGATGAATAAATGCAAAAGCGATGGAGGAAAGTGATAGAATGGTCGGATGGATTTGACAAGTCGGCCGGAGAGGTTAGTTAAATAGCTACTGATACACCGACCTTGTCACCGTCCGACCAATCCTGGCCTGGTTCAAATACACACAAGCAGTCGCTTATCAATTCCGCACCCTTCCAAACCAATTTAAAGCCCTTCAAAAAGTGCTTATTTGAACTTATTCTTCCCCTCACTCAATAATTTGATGTCGTGGGTAATATTTACATAATTATGATATCACATTTAAGGGTTGTAATGTTTGGAGAATTTTCCCACCATTGAAAATTCTGTGAATTGTGTGAGTATTTTTTTTTTTTTTTGAGTGAGAGGGTGGATAATGAGAGGCGGTGGAGGTTTGGTGAGGGTAGAAGGAGGTATTGTATAACAAAGTTTGTGAAAGGTTGTAAAAGGTTGTGGAGTAACATCATGAAGGAATACTTTCAATTTTATTATTTAAAAATGAAGTTATTTATACAAAAGGTGAAATAGCATCTAAGCTATTTTAGATAAATCAAGTCTCTGTATTTAAGGGAACTATACAATATTGATCCTATTAGAAAAGTAAATAATATAAATACTAGAAAATATAGAATTGTAATTCAAGAATGATTCTTGATATCATTAATAGGCCTCCGCAAAATGTACGATCATTAGGTAAGTTCAAACTTGAAGAGCAATGAGAGGAAAAATATTATTTCACTGCTTGAAGAAATACAATTGATACAACTCTATATATACACAATATTCCTTGAAGTGAGTCCATTGTTCAGGCGTGAACTCCAGCAAGCCAGCCCGATCTGTCATCCCAGCAGCTCCCTCACTGCTAGTATGCACCGTGTTGACTCGTGGATTGAATCTTCCCGTAGCCGAAGTATTTTCACCTCGTCCCTTCATGTTCGTTAAGCGTTGTTCTCCCCACCAATCTGGATACCCCACCAGCCTGTAGCATGTATCTACATCACGTCCCTTTTTCTTGCAGTGAGAACAAACAGCAATGCTCGCCTCCTTTCTCTCTATCTTCGAACCACTTGTACGATCAGTTGTGCAGTCAGTTGTGCGCACACTTGATCCCACAACTGTCTGAACAGCAAAGCTGGCAGGCACTGGATAATCTTCATGCAGGCTGTCCCGGACTCTTTCTTCTCGTGCAACCATGGAATATGCCTTATTTACATTAGGCAAAGGTTCTATGTTCAGTATGGAGGATTTCACGTTCTCAAACTTCGGTGCATCAAGCCCCATAACGAATTGATGAACCCTCTCGTCTTCACGTCGTTGGAATAGCTTCGTGCTAATGTTACACCTGCACCCCGCACATGAACAAGTCAGGAGTGCATCAAAGTCATTCAACTCGTCCCATAATTTCTTCACTCGACCAAAATAGGCCGCCACACTTTCACCTTTCTTTTGCTTGCTAGATCCGCCTTCAATTGCTGAATCCTAGGTCCGTTTCCAACCGAGAACCTCTCCCGCAAATCGTCCCATAACGTCTTCGCATCATCCACATAACTCACCGTGGAACGAAGGCTTGGCTCAATGGTGTTAAAAATCCATGAAACTACCATTGAGTTTAATGTTTGCCAATGTTTCAATTCATCTTTCGTGGTGGGTTTTTCAATGGTTCCATCAATGAAGGCTTTTTTGTCTTAGCCCTCAATGATCCCTTGAAAACCCTGGCCCATTCTTCATAATTCTCGCCCTTCAATTGAACGTGGGTGAAAATCATTCCTGGATTGTCACTTGTCGAAAGAAAATATGGAGATCGCCTCTCATCCATAGTTTTCTTTTCTCCGCTAGCCTCGGTGATCATGGCCGGACCTAAACTGTGCTCTGATACCAAGTTAGAACCGAAAATATGTGAGGAGAAAAATATTATTTCACTCCTTGAAGAAATACAATTGATACAATCCTATATATACACAATATTTCTACTTTGACTAGGATTCTATCATAACTATATATTCTACTTTCCTACTTGAAGAAGAAGTCTACCTAAATTACATATCTTACATAAGGAAATAAGATAACAAGGAAAAGGAAAAGATATTGACAAAATATCTTCTCAACAGGGTCCTCGTGCGTAGCATCAAGATTGTCACAATAGATGACATGTGGGTCAGAATGTGAGCCTTGATGTGAGTCAGGATGTGAATGTAAAGCCGGATGTGGGTCAAGATGTGGAGAGAGGTTTAAAGTTTTTCAACTTAGAGGATATGACCTCGTAAATTGTTTTTTTTTATTAAGGTGGTGAGCCAATGATAAGATAGTTTTGGAATTTTCATATGAGAGTGTGAAGTTTTGGGTTTTCTTTTCATTCATAAAGAAAAGAGATTTTAAGAAGAAAGATCAAGGATGCCAAATAAGAGACGGTGCTAGCATTTGCCCGTGACAGGGGCGGGTTCTGGATTAGGATTAGTAGTGGTGGGGTTGTGAATTGTATAGGTGGCGATGGATGTTGTGAATTACCGCAGCGGAACAGATCCAAGCTAGGAGTAATAATAAGAACAACACACACGAAAAGTAAATCACACACAAAGGAACACACAAGAATTGTTAACCCGGTTCGTTGCAACAACAACTACGTCCGGGGGCGCTACCAAGCCAAAATATTCTCTCTAATATTTTCCGATGTTTCAATTTGTTTCTAGGCTATCACATGTATTTATAGGGAAACAATAAATCAAATCCTAGTAATAAAAGGATTCCTACTCAAGAAAGTAATCTTCTTTCTTCACAAGTCCTTCCAAATATTACTACCAAAAGGAATCACCAAGCAAGAGGAGATCTCGTCAAGATAGGAAACCAAATCAGCTCAGAATCGTGGCCAGCGCGACCGCTCTCCAAGTCAGCGCGTCCGCGCAACTGTCCAGAAAGTTCAACGTTGCCATTCATCCCTCCAGCGCGCCCGCCCTTGGTCCCTAGCGCGGCCGCCCTCCTGACCAGAAGCTGCTTTGACGATTTGAACTCACCAACTCCTCCGACCGCGGCTCAAATTCCTTTATCCATGGTTTTGACTCCACATCCCAACAATCTCCCACCTGGAGAGAAATCATCCATGATACCTCTTCTTGAAACAAATTTCAGTGGCCAGCTATTGCGTTGGTAGCGCCCGACCTCTTGTCTAGTTATCCAAGTGAGTTGAAGCTGAGCTACGCTTCAACATAACTGTCGGTTCTACCATGCTCCGAGTCTTCATTCCGAATGATCCTCCCTGCACATCCCCTCTCACTTGCTTGCTAACTATCGATCCTGAACAACGCGAATCCACGTGCCCCACACAATCACAAGCTTGGAACCTTTGTGTGTTCTTTGCAACCCATCGCATCACCGTTCTAGATCCCGCTCCCATGTTGGCCAAATTGGCTCCGCGTCGGTCGACTTCATCACCCAATTTTCTACCAACATACCGTTTAGTGAAATTTCTCCCACCATGGCGATCTCGGCCACCACCATTCATCATTGGGATGCGCCTTCGTTTCCCCCAACGACTCATGTTGCATGTGGTATACAACATATTTTCCACGCCGCCACGAGCCACCAAGCTAGCTCCGCGGTTTACCTTCCATGTCCCACAACCGAAGGTCACCACACAACCCTCCTTATCAAGTTGCCTTATGGAAATCAAGTTCCTCTTCAAATCCGGAATATGTCACACATCACGTAGCCGTAAAACAGTCCCATCCGTTGCTTTGACCCGAACAACCCCCTTTCCAATGACCTTGACAGGATAATCGTTTCCCAAACGAACAACCCCAAAATCACCCGAACGTATCGCTTCCATTCTTTCGCACCGGTGCATGAATGAAACGTCGAGCCCGAATCCAAAACCCACGAATCGCTTGAACCGCTCCCACCCAAGATTAATACGTCCGCCATCTCTTCAAAGAACATTCAATTCCTTCGCTCCGCTCGACCGCTTCGGACAACTTCTCCTAAAGTGCCCCTTCTCCCCACAATCGTAGCAAGTAATCACCTTCTTGCCACCCTTACTCTTTTCACCGACATTTAGTGCTAGCCCCGATGTCCCACCCTTGCTCTTCCTACGAATTTCTTAGCCAAGAATCACATCAACGACATCCGAAAACTTCAACTTCACTTTTCCTGTTGAAACGTTAACTGCTATCGCAGTCGTATCCCAACTTTCCGGTAAAGAAGAAAGTAATATCAACGCTAGTACCTCATCATCAAGAGTAACGGCCACTAAGACAATGGGTCGCAGTAGATTTGAATTCACTTATATGCTTTGTTGCCGACATGCCCTCCACCATCCTTATGTTCAGCAGCTTCCTCATTAGATGAGCTTTATTCGCCGCCGATGGTGCCTCGTACATGCTCGCCAACATCTCTAACATCTCCATGGTAGTCTTCGCCTCCAACACATTCTTCGCCACATCCTTGGTCAACGTTTGCCTAACAAGCCCTAACGCTTTCCGATCCAAGATTTCGAATTTTGCTTCCTCTATGTCATCCGGCTTTTCTTTTAATGGTAGATACAAATCCTTGTTCCACAAAACATCCTCGATCTGTGTCTTCCAAAAATTGAAATCCGTCCCATCAAACTTTTCGATCAACACCTTATTACCATCCTCCAAAGCTCCCAAGAAATCCATAGCAAAAAGACCAGCCAACCAATGATTCGACAAAACCAAAGGCTCTGATACCAGTTGTTGTGAATTACCGCAGCGGAACGGATCCAAGCTAGGAGTAATAATAAGAACAACACACACGAAAAGTAAATCACACACAAAGGAACACACAAGAATTGTTAACCCGGTTCGTTGCAACAACAACTACGTCCGGGGGCGCTACCAAGCCAAAATATTCTCTCTAATATTTTCCGATGTTTCAATTTGTTTCTAGGCTATCACATGTATTTATAGGGAAACAATAAATCAAATCCTAGTAATAAAAGGATTCCTACTCAAGAAAGTAATCTTCTTTCTTCACAAGTCCTTCCAAATATTACTACCAAAAGGAATCACCAAGCAAGAGGAGATCTCGTCAAGATAGGAAACCAAATCAGCTCAGAATCGTGGCCAGCGCGACCGCTCTCCAAGTCAGCGCGTCCGCGCAACTGTCCAGAAAGTTCAACGTTGCCATTCATCCCTCCAGCGCGCCCGCCCTTGGTCCCTAGCGCGGCCGCCCTCCTGACCAGAAGCTGCTCCGACGATTTGAACTCACCAACTCCTCCGACCGCGGCTCAAATTCCTTTATCCATGGTTTTGACTCCACATCCCAACAATGGTGAGAAGTGAGTGGAGGCCATAAGAGGCCGAGTGTGATTGTGGTAGGGTATGGGCAGCGAAAGCTTTGAAGATGGAAGTTTGGGTTTTGCATTATGAAGAGAGGGTGATTTGTGCCATTAGAAACTGAGGGACACATAGAGGTGTGTCGCTGGATGGTGAAAGAATTGATCATAATGCTCTAATACCATAACAAAGTTAATGTGAAAGATAATGTGGAAGGTTGTGGAGGAATTTCACGAAGATAGACTCTAGATTTTATCATTCACAAATGAAGTATATATACAAGAGGTGGAGTGGTTCCAAAACAATTCTAAATACATCAAATCTCTAATTATACAATAGTGATTCTATTAGAAAAGTAAATAATATATATACTAAAAATATAAAATTGTAATTTAAAAAGGATTCTTTATATCCTTAATACCGAAGGTGTGGGTGGGGAAGAAGGAGGAGACTAGGAAAAGAGTTGTGAGGAAGAAGATAAGTTGGGGGTTAGTTTGTAAATTAATGTTTAAGTTTATAACTCTTTAACTTAGTTTTCTCAACCTTTAACTTTTAAATTTTGCACTTAGAATTTTTTATATTTTGTAATTATAATAAAATTGATTTTCCTATTTTACTCTATAAAATTGAGTCACATGCATATCAAATGCTCACTTAACTCGAAAAAATGAATGTCTTTAGCCCTATATACCTCGGATGTAACGAAATATTAGTTGGGGTACTACTTTTGCAACAAAAAAGAGTTTAGGTGACACATCCACAAAATTTCAATAGTTGGGATACTTTTGTTCCAATTTTTTCTACAATTTTATAGTGCCAAATTTTGACTTGACAGTGCCCTCAGACGTAGTCAATCAAATTGACGAACTGGGTTAACAATTTTCATGTTCTTTATTGCTTTAATTTTCGTTTTTTTAGTTTTGTTGTTATTTTGTATATAAGTATCTAGCGATCTACTTAATTAGATGTCCGACTCCCAACAGACTACCGACATGACCCTACCATGTCAACGTCATATCAATAAATTCAAAATCAATGCATGGTGTTGACTTCTAGTACCACATCATTAGCCCCGTTAGTTGTGTACGTCGCAAGTCTAACAATAAATACATAGTATTATTTGATATCAAATGCAAAAGCATGTTGTCGGCTTTGGTGTCATCTAAGTTGTGGACGCCTAAATTAGGGGATTAAACAAGAAAATTCGAAATTCCTGACACAGCCAATGGGGAGCGACCGCGCCAAAAGTAGGGCGCGACCGCCCCAAGTTACTGGACAAAGGGTGCAATCGCACAGATCATGGCGCGAGACCGTGCCAAGGTTCAGCCAAAAGGGAGCGATCGCACCCTACCATGGGGCGATCGCGCCCCTAGTCCGGAAGAGGCCTATGAGCGGCAGAAATTGGTTTAGGGTTGAAAACCCTGTAGGGTTATAAGTAGGGCATATAAATAGAGACTACCCTCAACCATGTTTGTAGTTCATTTTGCTCAACTGTTTATGTTGATCTAGGGTTTGCACAGCTGTGAATTCTTTGCCAAGAGTTCGTGCATTAGATTAGAGATTTTAATCGGTTGATTTCCAGAAGATAAAAATATTCTCTCCCTCTGCCGTGGACGTAGTCAAGTTGGTGAACCACGTATACTCTTGTATTGTGTGATTGTTGCTTGTTTTCTATATTTTACATAGACTCTGTTATACCACATGTTAATGTGCAGAGTTACTACTTGATCTAAAAGATTAAGTTGTTAGATCGAGCCAACAATGTCTATCTAGTTTTGACTCTCCTCCTCACGTGTGACCCTGTCGCACACGTGGAGAGATTACACACATACCACATTTCAGGCATGCCAACACAGTGCATTTTTGCACACATACATCCAAGACTTTGCGCTCGTATACTATGTAGAGTTACTGATTGATCTAAAAGTTAAGATGTTAGATCGGGAATCATCAATGTATATCAAATTTTTACATAATCATATATGTTACTAGCGAATACATTGAATAAAAAATACATGAAAATACCTTTCATAAGTGGGTTGATTGGGAAAAATAGTCTTTCAAACTTGGTAATAGTTTGCATTTTTTAAAGAACAAATTTTATTTATTTATTTTTAAGAAAATAAGCATTTATTAAGAATTGGACAACTATTAAATATTTTAATTAGATGTAGGATAACCTAATTATCTATCTCTAGAGTAATATTTGGTTTAAAAAAAAAACTCTAGAGGAACTTGATCAATGAAATTCTCCATTATATCTATATAATAAAGAATCTCAGAGAGATATTAACTAATTTCATGACAAAGTGAACTGATGTTCATAAATCCTTTTAAAGAAAAACTATAAAATATGTCAGTATATTATGGGATTGGATACATATTTGTCATTGTACTCTTTTTCATCATAATAATGCCATTGTATTGTGATTTTTGGCTTTATTTTTTCCTTCTCTCTAACAAGTATTAGAAACTTAATTAAAACTGGACAAAAACATTATTATTTTTTGATAAAGTTGTTAAAAAATAACAAAAAATAATCATGCACAATAAAATTCAACTAGGCATACAACATGAGCAATTCATACAAATTTATATTCATATTTAAAAAAATGTATATCTATTTAGCAGTGTTCTAAAAGACCCCGCCTAAGGGCGCCTAGGCCCCGCCTAGGCGCTAGGCCCCTCTCCAACGCCTAGTTCTAAGCCCCGCCTAGGTCCCGACTAATCTCGACTAATCCCGACTAGTCCCCGCCTAGGCGCTAGGCCCGGCTCCGCCGCCTAGCATCCGCCTAGCGCTTTTTAGAACCTTGCTATTTAGTTTTGATTCTTCTTCAATTTTAAATTGATTTGAAATCCAATGCTCACATTTGGTAAAATGTTTCTTTAAAATATATTTGTAAAATAATATAGGATTTTTTTTTATACTTATGTTTTTGAACGGTATAAACCGAGATACAAACATAGGTTATAATTAATCGGGCAAGACCCAATTAATTGGGCTCAAAGTATAATCCATATAAGTTTCAAATACGACATAGGCAGTGGGCTTCTCTACCTATGCTCGTCATTTCTACTCGTCATTTTTCACTATGTCGACCTAGATATAGCAGAGCGAATAATATGAGTAAGACACAATACTCACATATGCCGACAAGGCATCCCTCATATACCGACCTAGGCTCCTCCAAAGGCCTCATCAAGAGACGACCAAATGCCTCCTCAGTCATCATCAAGGCAAGTAAGTGGACTTTCCTATCCTTGCTCTGCTCTTACTCGGCATTCATACATGTCAACCAACATAACATGTTGAGGAAGGTGCCTCCTAGGCATACGAACAAAAGACAATTATCTAATCCTACTCAAATAAGTACTTTGGGAAGTTATAATCCAACTAGGATTATAACCCTCCTCTCTCACAACTACCTATTTAAAGATGGACTCTATATCCTACACCTATAAATACAAGCCATAATTCACATAATTCAGGTGAACGTATTTTTTGACTCTCAACTCTTGTCAATTGATACGCCGCATGTCCTTCGCCGGTGAAGCCCCGGGTTAGTTTACATGTTTTTTCATATTTTTCAGGCTATTCAAACATTCAGAATACAACTTATCGCTGAATTTGAGATGATACGAACGTTTTTTGCATCATCAATTTTATATCTATATAATAAAGAGATCTTAGAGAGATTTTAACTAATTCCTTGACAAAGTGAACTGATGTTCAAGAATCTTCTTACATATGTTCATTTAAAGTATATGTTGATCTTGAAACTTTAATTTCTAGCTAGCCGTGGAAAAGTATACTCCCTTCATCCCATAAAACCTTATCCAATTTGTCATTTTAGATTTTAGATGTCGGTTATATTTTTTAAAAAGAAAATTTAATAATAATTATTTATTAATTAAACTCAAATGTCTATTCCACTTTCTCACTCATATCCACTCACAACACATATTTTAATAACATTATTCTTTAATTTCTGTTTTCAATAGTAAATGGGTAGGATTTTATAAAACGAATGGAGTAAACAATATCACAATGGCAATAACTCTTTTGGTATTTAATTTTGTTTCAATATATCACATCATTTTTAAGCCAACAACTACAACCTCTAATATACTCCTATGTTATTTTACTATAAGAGAACTCTTTTCTTTGCGCAGAAAATTTATTAGTGAACAAAATGAAAAAACCCCAAAAAGTTTTGGTAAGAAGCTCTTTAAAAAAAAAAACCAATAAGTAAACTGACACTTTAATAATACTGCAAAAGTATCAATTGAATGTTTATAATTGTAGGCATGAATTACTAACACTATTGACATTTTTAACAAATCTATAAATGTGTTAGTGTATTCGTTTAGAGACTTCAGTTTCCATATTAAAACTGAAAGTTTATTATATTATTAATGCTCAAATTACGTGAGTATATCTTATGAAAAACTAGTTTTCTCAAAATGTTATGGAAAAACTAGTATTCAGCACTGTTCATCATTGTTATTAGTTAGACTTAGTATTTAAAAACTAGTTTTTTCTTATGTTATGAAAAAACTAGTTTTTCGCAAGATTTTGACAAATTACGTATCTTTTATTTATAGAAATATATTTTTCTTAAAAATTGAAAAAAAAAAATTTAAAATAAACCAAGCGACAATCCGCACCATTTAAAAATAGCGAAACTTTTACATAATTCGCCCTAATCATATATAATCCGAGAACGACAAGTTGATCGTTATTGGCAATAAATGTAGAGGTGGAGTAGTTTTAGGGTTTTTTTTTTCAACTTCATCCTTTTCATATTCAAAGGAAAATTTAATGCGAGGACTTATCAAGAACCCACATCAATATATAATGGTAGAGGTGGAGTAGCTTAGGGTTTTATTATTTTGCTTGTTTTCTCTTTCTTTGGTCAAAACAAAATAGCCCATTTAATTTAATAGTTCTGTCACACTTACATAAATGGTAGAGGTGGAGTTGCTAACTTGATAACTATTGTCCAACAAACTATTTAGAGGACATCATTAGTTAATCCATGATTTCATTTTTCATCAGAAATGAAAATATTATACAAGTAGGTGTAAAGAATTAGAAGCCTTAGCTTTTTGTATTCACAATAGAACAATATTTATAGGTACAATCAAAGAGTCCTAACTATGCTAGGATTGTAGGATCCTTTCTATACAAGGAATATATAATTTCCTAATCTATGTAAAACATAATATATTGTTTCCTAATCATAATATATATACCAATTACAATAAGGAAAATAGAATTAGGAAACTGTAGCATGAATCCAAGGCAGAGCAGGAACAGGACGGCCTTGAGATGGGCCGAGGCGGGCGCCAAGGGTTGGGCCAGGCGTGCGCCTGGCTTCCAGGGAGTGTGGCCGAGGCAGTTTGGATTGAGGCGGCCGCTGGACAAATGTTGAGGCGTGCGCCTCAAAGGCCGAGCCTTCAGTCTTGGAATCATCAGTGTGAGGCGGCCGCATGGAATTGTATGGGGCGGGCGCCTCAGACTGGACTACCATCTTTGTTTGTTTGTCTCTTGGAACAGTAGCGGAAGCTTCATCCTTAACACGCCCCCGCAAGATGGACGATTCTTGGAGAAGACCAATCTTGGAGAGAAGTTGTTGGAAGCGTATACGAGAGAGAGGCTTAGTTAGAACATCGGCTAGTTGATCCGTGCCAGCAATGTGTTGTACTCGAAGGGAACCGGACTGAATTTGCTCACGAACAAAGTGAAATGAGAGGGCCACGTGCTTCATACGAGAGTGGAAGACCGGGTTTGCAGAGTAGGTAGTGGCACCAAGGTTATCACAATAAATCACAGGTGTAGCATGTGATGGAAAGCCAAGCTTAGTGAGTAAGTTCCCAACCCATGTAAGTTCTGCTGCAGTATCGGCAATAGCGCGGAATTCGGCTTCGGTGGTAGAGCGAGCAAGGGCACGTTGCTTCCGGAAAGACCAAGTAACCGGATTCTTGCCTAGGTAGACAAGTAAGCCAGAAGTGGATACAAAATCATCCTTGTCTCCGGCCCAATCCGCATCACAGAAGGCATGAAGAGAGGGAGGAGACTTTGCAAAAATCTGAAGATCAAGGTGCATAGTGCCATGAAGATAGCGTAGAAGGTGCTTCAATGCAACCCAATGAGAGGATTGAGGGTTTTGCATGAATTGCGCAAGTTTGTTGACCGAGAATGCAATGTCGGGACGAGTGAGTGATAAGTATTGAAGTCCACCAACAATAGCACGATAGGAAGTAGGGTCAACAGCTGGAGTGGCATTGGATCGTGTGAGGGGAGGTGATGTTACCATGGGAGTGGGGAGCGGCTTGCAATCAATCATGTTGTGACGGGTGAGAAGGTCATGGATGTATTTGGTTTGAGAGAGTAGGAGCCCATTATGGTTAGGAGTGACTTCAACACCCAAAAAGTAGGACAAGGGGCCAAGGTCCTTGAGGGAGAACAGGTTGGATAGGTTGGAGATGAAGGACTGAATGTGAGAGGGAGAAGGGCCGGTGACAATGATATCATCAACATAGACAAGTAGGTAAATTGGATGTGAGGATTTGCTGAAGATAAATAGGGAGGGATCGGCTAGGGAGGGTTGGAAGCCATATGTGGTGAGGTAGGTTTTGAGTTCTTGAAACCAGGCCCGGGGAGCTTGTTTGAGACCATAGATGGCTTTTGACAAACGACAAACAAAGGATGGGTTGGCGGAGTCCTCAAATCCGGGGGGTTGTGTCATAAAAACAGTTTCAGAGAGGGTGCCTTGAAGGAAGGCATTGTTGACATCAAGTTGGCGAAGGGGCCAATGATTGGTTGTGGCAAGGGATAGAAGAAGCCGGACAGTGGCTGGTTTGACAACGGGGCTGAAGGTTTCGGTGTAATCGACACCGGGTTGTTGGTGAAAGCCTTTGGCGACAAGTCGGGCCTTGTATTTCTGAATGGTGTTGTCGGGGTTGTATTTGACGCGAAAGACCCACTTGCAACCAACAATGTTATGGGCTGATGTGGATGGTACCAAGGACCAAGTGTTATTGCGGGTTAGGGCTTGGAACTCTTCAATCATGGCATTGCGCCAATGAGGAATGGATAGGGCTTGTTTGGTGGTGGTGGGAAGGCTAGTGGGAGATGTGAGGAGGGATAGGTTGGCATACTTGGGATTGGGTTTGGTGATGCCATGGGAAAGTCTAGTGGTGATGGTACGGGTGGGAGGTGGAGGGGATGGTGGGTTGGGAGTGGGTGGTGTGGTGTCAAGTTAAGTTGGGATAGGGGGTTCATTAGGAGTGGGATTGGGAGTGGGATGAGTTGGGGAGGGGGTGGGGGATGGCGGAGGGAGTTGGGGTTGGGTTGGGGGGTGGGGATGGAAGGGGTAGTGTTTAAGATGGGGAGAAAAAGTGTGTGTCATTCTGTGATGATGTGCCACCAAAATTTTTCCGAAAGGGTTGCTTTGAAATTTTTGTTTCTTTGAAAACCAATCGAAAAAAAGACCGGAGTCGCCACGCCATTTTTATTTTAAGGGCCAAAACTTTGAAAAATGCCCGAGATTAGAGATTTGGGTTCGGAGGTCATGTTACACGCCGGGAAGGACGTTAGTGTGCACCCGGAATGCCTCGTAAAACGAGTCTTCCAAGCTGAAAATCATTTGTGTGTGTGTGTGTGTGTGTTGGCCAAAATAAGTTGAAACTCAGAAAAGTAAAAATTGGGATATCTTTTTAAGACTTTAAACTGATCCCATGATTTTTTGGAAGATTTTTGGGTTGACATTTGGTACTCAAAATACCTTTTGAAGTTGAGAGTCACTTCTGCCAGAATGAAAAAGGCAGTGGACCTTTGATTTTGAAATGGATTCAAGGGTCTTAAAACTTCATAATCTGGATAAACTCAGAGAATTAAAGTTGTTCCAGACACCTTAAATAAGATTTGTGCGAAGGAATTTTCCATTTTGAAGAAGATTTGAGGGGTCAAAACCTTCTGGAAATCTCAGATATGCAATCTGGATTTCCAGAAGCTGATGAACTAGCCTCTAAAAGAAAATTTGAAAAAGAGAGTTTTACTCACCCAAAAAATAAAGTAAAAATATGTATGGAAAGCTATTGATGTTGGATACAAAAAGTGTTTTGTAGTCAACACCAAATTCCAAGTTTATCTGTGTCCAAAAATTAAGACAATGGACTGGAATCCTGGAAAATTGCTACTGGACAGCAACTTCTCAAGAAAAAAAATATGATTTTAAGGGGGGTTTTGCATCCATGCTTGTCCCCATTTCCCTAGGTTTTGGTTAGTGATCACTTGACATTTTAGTGGTGAATCAACTATATCAAACCATCCTTGGGGTACATTAGGACTAAGCACTTCATTTGCTTGGGAAGGGGAATTTTATCCTTTGAAAATGAGATTTGATGCTTGAAAATGGTTTTTAGGGTTTTGAAGATGCATTTGCAAGAAAATAAGAACACATTGAAAAAAATGTTGATCCTTGTAGAGGATCATCCATGGAGATGAACTTCCATGGTGATCCTCTTGGATCTAGGGTAAGAAAATGAACAAACTACATTTTATAGTTTGAAAATGCATGCATGGATGAGAGATTTAGGGTAAGAAGGGGGAGGTTATACCTATCTTCTTTGTATTTTGGGGCTTTGGCTTGAATATATGAGTGTTTGAGGCTTTGAATGTAAGAGTGAGTGGGTTTGATTTGAGTGAGTGAAAGTTGGGAAGATTCAAGAGAAAAAGGTGACAATTCTTAGAGAATTCTCACTGTTTTCTTGAGTATTTTCGCCAAATGCTGTGAATTATGCTCTTGTTCCTCCTTTATTTTGTGACTGGAGGGCTCAATTTATAGCCCTCTGAAAATTACAAACCTATCCGCGCGGATGGGATCGGTCGCGTGCACTGTTCATTAAATGTCGCTCGTGCTTTGGACACAAGGAATAATCTTTTTTAAAATTCAAATTAAACAGCCAGATTATGTTCCAGCCATTTCTATTTTTGGTTTTTGACCATTTCTTTCACTTTTTTGATTCTTTTCCTTGGTTTATCCTTAAATAACAATGCCCATTTTGCCCTCACTTTGTTAGAAATGTTAGGAATGTTAGGAATTGTTAGGAATGTTATAACTTTAGTTAATTTTCTAACGAAAATTCTAACAAGCTCAAATTGGAGCACTTACAGTAGCCCCTCGGCGACGGCGCTTTCGAAGGAAGCGGGGTCGTCGATAAGAGTAAGGCTCCATATTTGGCGGGATGATCAAGTGATCGAGTGGCTGAACCTATTTAATAGGCTACCTACGTATCCTTGAGAGGAATCAAGCCAGCTGTAGTTCGGGTCTTTGACCCTGGAGATGATGGCGTTTTAGGTGCCTCGAACCTGATGAGCGAGTTCTGCAGTCGGTTGTTGGAGAGAAACTCTGCTGGGGATAAGAGATGACCATTTTTGGTCTGATGGTTATCCGCTCTGCTGGGGATAGGAATGACCATTTTTGGTCTGATGTCTATCCGCTCTGCTGGGGATGATTGTGATTTATCGTTTTCCTAGTGTTGTGCGTGATAGCGTCTTAGGTGCCTCGAACCTTGATGATGGCGTCTTCGGTGCCTCGAACCTTGATGGTGATGGCTTTTTAGGTGCCTTGGACCTTGAAGATGATGGCTTTTTAGGTGCCTCGGACCTTGAAGATGGCGTTTTAGGTGCCTCGAACCTTGATGATGGCATTTTAGGTGCCTCGGACCTTGAAGATGGCGTTTTAGGTGCCTCGAACCTTGATGATGGCGTTTTAGGTGCCTCGAACCTTGATGATGGAATTTTAGGTGCCTCGGACCTTGATGATGATGGCTTTTTAGGTGCCTCGAACCTTAATTTGAAAAGGCCTTTCGGTGGACTTCGTCTGCTGCCGAAGGATAGGGTGACCGTTTTGGTCGGGGGGCTGGACCTAATGATAGGCTACCTACGTATCCCTAGTGGGAATCAAGCCCTTTCGTAGTTCGAAATCTTCTCGAGATTTCGTTGGCTTTTGTGATTCTGTTAACTTTGCTGGGGATTTTGTTAGTCTTTGCTGGGGAAAATCAGACGTATTCGTCTGGGAAATCGGTCTTACGTTTGACTGCCGGGGGTAATTTTGATGAAAGATACGGGATCTCGTTATCTTTCTCGGGGAAATCGGTCTTACGTTTGACTGCCGTTTGATGATTTTGATGAAAGATACGGGATCTCGTTATCTTTCTCGGGGAAATCGGTCTTACGTTTGACTGCCGTTGATGATTTTGATGAAAGATACAGGATCTCGTTATCTTTCTCGGGGAAATCGGTCTTACGTTTGACTGCCGTTGATGATTTTGATGAAAGATACGGGATCTCGTTATCTTTCTCGGGGAAATCGGTCTTACGTTTGACTGCCGTTGATGATTTTGATGAAAGACACGGGATCTCGTTATCTTTCTTGGGGAAATCGGTCTTACGTTTGACTGCCGTTTGATGATTTTGATGAAAGATACGGGATCTCGTTATCTTTCTCGGGAAATCGGTCTTACGTTTGACCATCTTAGGGGAAGATTTTGATGAAAGATAGGGGATCTCGTTATCTTTCTCGGGGAAATCGGTCTTACGTTTGACTGCCGGGGAAGATTTTGATAAAAAATACGGGATCTCGTTATCTTTCTCGGGGAAATCGGTCTTACGTTTGACTGCCGTGGAAGATTTTGATGAAAGATACGGGATCTCGTTATCTTTCTCGGGGAAATCGGTCTTACGTTTGACTGCCGGGGAAGATTTTGATGAAAGATACGGGATCTCGTTATCTTTCTCGGGGAAATCGGTCTTACGTTTGACTGCCGTTTGATGATTTTGATGAAAGATACGGGATCCCGTTATCTTTCTCGGGGAGATCGGACTTACGTTTGACTGCCGTTTGATGATTTTGATGAAAGATACGGGATCCCGTTATCTTTCTCGGGGAGATCGGACTTACGTTTGACTGCCGTTGGTGATTTTGATGAAAGATACGGGATCTCGTTATCTTTCTCGGAGAGATCGGACTTACGTTTGACTGCCGTTGATGATTTTGATGAAAGAGGGTTGACTTTGGTTAACTTTGGTTAACTTTGTCAAGTTTGGGACTGAACTGCAGAGTCCCAGATTTTTAAAGGGCAAAAGGGTCATTTTGACCCTGACAATCCTATCCGCGCGGATAGGAGCGTGTTCCAGAGGTTTTTAATGAGGGCCAACGCCCCTCCTCTTCCCCATTCAGTTTTTTTTGAAAATTACGAGAGAGGAAGAGAGAAAACGCCCCAAGCCGCCATTGTTGTCCAAAAAGCTTCAAAAATCTTCCGATTTTCTTCGATTTTCAAGCAATGGAACACGGGGAAGGTGTTTTTCAAGGCCAAGGACGTGGCCCGGTAGCGGAGAGACGATTGGAGCTCGTCCGAATGAGGAGGCACTACGCACTTTCGCAATCTATTGCGGAGGAGCCATACCCCGATGCTTGGCAACATTGGACCACCGATCCGAGTCTCCGAACGGTATACTTCGAATCTTTTCATTCCCTTTGTTGATTTCTTGCTTGAAATTGAATTTTGGGTGATTTTTGAATTTTTTTTTTTTGAAAATTCGAATGATTGATGTTCTTGGCTTTGAATCTTGATTTTGATGCTTTGCATGTTATGAGTATATGAGTAACCCAAAATGTGCATTTTGCTTGGGAAAAAGAATTGGCATTTTCGCCATTTTTTTTTTAGTATCCGAAAATTATGGATGAAAATTGTGATTTTTTTTTTTTGAAATTTGAATATTGATTTTTGATGATATGCATGTTGCAATGAATTTGTTGGTGTTCCAAAATGTGCATTTTGCTTGAGAAAAGAATTGGCATTTTGCCAACATGAGATGATGATATGAATGTATGATTTTTGATTTTTTTTTTTGAAAAGTGGAACGGATTTTTCCTCTCGTTGCATGTTAATTTATGAAAATGGGACGGAGTTTTTACTTCCGTTGACTCCTTGTGTGAATGTATGAATGTAGGATTTTTTTTTTTTTTTTGAAATGACGGATGATATGCATGTTACGAATGCACTTTTTTTTTTAGAGTGTGATTTTCTATGAAAGGTGGGACGGATTTTTCGTTCCCCTTTGATTGAATGAATGACTTCTATGCATGTTTTTTTTTTTAGAAAATGGGACGGAGTTTTTACTTCCGTAGGAATGCATGTAGAGCCTCTTTTTTTTTTTGAGTGATATGCATGTATGCATGTTGGTTGGGATTTGCTGAAAACTGCTTCCCCCTTTTTTTTTTGAAAAATGGGGCTGGGTTCATTGTATGCCGTTATGCTGCTGAATTTTCTTCAAAACTTTTGTGTTGCATGATGCATGTATATGCTTTTCTTTTTTTTTTGTGCAATGCAAATGCAAAAAATTTTTTTTGACATTTTTCTCTCTCTTTTTTTTTTATTGCAGGGTGGAAACAACTACGTTACGGAGCAGCTGAACAAGATGAAGACTCGAGGATCGGTGGAGTCTGTAGTTGACTTGTGGGACCGGCTTCCGAATGCGGGCCGAGGAGCTTTGCCGAGTCCGAGACAGATTGTCGTTGAGACCGGGCTTTGGGAGTTTGTTGAGTGCTTGAGGGGATTGGTCAAGTTCCCTAAGAGCAAGGGCTTGATGTTTGCTTTGGCGCAGCACTGGTGGGATGCGACCCACACGTTTCACTTCTTCTGGGGCGAGGCTACGGTTACGCCTTCTGACTACGCTGCGATCACGGGTTTGTCCTTCAATGGACGCAGCATTGAGTGGCGGGACGGCTACAGTGACGCGGACCTGCAGGCTCTTCTGGGATTTTCCCCCATTCCCAAAAAGGGGATGGGGATGGAGTATGTCGTGGTCTATGGGAAGATCGTGGAGACCATTGTGAGCTACGAGGCTGGGGAGGAGAGGATAGGCGCCGAGCAGATTGCTAGGGCCTTCTTATGGTTTGCTTTTTCGAGCACCCTTTTCGGACATGCTGAGGGGACGGCAGTCTTTGCCTTGCTGAGGTCCTTGGAGGACATGGAGATGGCTGGAGACGTCTCCTGGGGAGAGGCCGGGCTGGCAGAGCTTTACTTTGCTCTTGATAGGTACAATGAAGGCTGTGAGTTCCTTATCTTGCTTTGAGTTTGCCCTGGAGGTATAAGCTCTCTCTTTGCTTTCCCTTTTTTCTTGAGCACACACTTTTATTTTGCACTGGATTGTTTTGATTTTTACCTTTCGGAGGTATGGGCGTTGGAGTTTTTCCACGTCACGATGTGGCGACAGCCGACGGAGTGCGTCGGGCGTATCCGGCCATGCGCTCTTGGTCCAAGCATGCCCGGAGAAGATAAGCTCCGGGCGTACGACTCTCGGATACGCGGATTGCCTTCCTTTGACGGAGGCCGAGACGGCCGAGAGGATGATATTCTATTCTGGGATCATTTTGAGGTGGGCACCGAAGGGCGCCGAGATTTGGACTGTGCAGCGGAGGATTCTGAGAGGCCTGACATGCGATGCCTATTATCTGGGAGAGAGGGTGACGCGCCAGTATGGCGTGAATTCGCCTTTGATGACACCGGTGGAGCCTCCCGCCGATATGATGCACCCGAGTGACAGATCTGCGACCTGGGATGATTACCGAGCCGGCCAGCACTTCTCGGCATTTGTGTCGACTGAGCCATACCCAGTATTTGTTTTGAGGAGGCCGAGGATGCCCGGAGTTACGGATAGAGAGGGGTTGGGGGTCCCGCGATACCCTCAGACGGACTTTTCGTATGTCCAGGATGGGGTCCGATTGAGGGTGCAGATTCCTCAGCCTGAGCGGCTTCCACGAGCTTTCCGGCCTCGTCCGGGTATGAAGGTATGGCTTCTCTTTCCCTTTTTTTTTCTTTTGTCTTTTCTTTTCTTTCCTGTCATTATTTCTCGCTTCAACCATTTGACGCTTTTGCTTTTGTGCGGGTTTCGGAGGTGGTCGTCGAGAAGCCGACGAAGCAAGTGATCGGAGCTAAGAGATTCATCAGAGGATGGTCGCTTGCGGGGCTCCTCGTGCTAGAGCGAGGCGACCACGGCCGGCGCCTGTCGGGCGGGAGGCTTCCCCTATTCGTTCAGAGACTTCTTCAGAGACTCCTCTGTCTCCTCTCATTGATCCCCGCGCGGTGCTGCCTTCGGATCACGTCATTCTCGGGGATCCACAAGGGGAGGGACACGTTTGGCAGCATGGTGGGTCGTCTTCGTACGTCCAGGAATCCGACGCCTTCACCTTCGGATATGATTTTTTCGCAGATCTTGGCTTGCCCTATCAGAGCGTGCCGGTTGGTCCTGACGAGCCTCTTTCTGGAGACGAGGACGATTCTGAGCCCGAGATTTTCAGGGCTCCTGAGGAGGCGGGCCCGAGTCGCAAGAGGGACCGGGGACAGACGTCGGGCGCTGGGGATTCTGATTGATCATCTTTTTTTTTTTTAGACTGATTTTCTGAGATTTTGAGATTTATGACTGGGATTGAGATTTGTACAGCTTATGCATATTTTTTTTTGATGTAATAATTTATGATTATTGTTACCTACTTTTTTTTTTGCACACTCCCTTTATTTTTGGAATGTAATAATTTAGGATTTTATTTTTTTATGAATGCAATGCAGTATGAATGCAATGTTGCATGAGCCTTGGTTTTTTGGCAAGGGTATTAGTGTTTGGTATATGGACTGGTTTGGGGGAGGTTTTTTTTTTGCACAGGTTTCGAGCAACCGGGACGGAATATTCCTCTTTGGTTTAGCAGTTTGGACTGTTGCAGATTTTTTTCTGATGGAGAACAAACTTGTCCGCGCGGATAGGACAGAAATCTGACACTGTCCTTTAATTTTGCTTCAGATCTGGTCTCACTTTATTTCAAATTCAAATATCCTCTTCAACCTCCAGTCCAAACAGCCATTTTCGGGGAGAAAGAGAGAAAATCCATGGAAAACCTTAGAAAAGCTCCATCAAAAATTGTCCCAAGAATCCCAAATGTCATTCTTCAACAAGTTCAAGGATTGGTCCCGGGAGATTATGCATGAGAGGAGGTCCTTCTTTGAAGAAAGGTACAAGGTGAAGTGCTTATGGTCTCTCAAGGAATTTATTCCGGACTACGATCTTCTGAGGGCTTCTCCCTCATTTTGGGATACTAGAAGGCATGTCTTTTGCCTTTCCTTCAACGAGATGGTCCCAACCGTCGAAGAATTTCGGGCCTTGCTTGGTGGTCCGGAGGTGGAAGAGATAGCGGTTCCTTTGCCCGGAGGGGCTTCTTTCGTTGACAGATTGTGCAACCTCCTTCATCTTTCCCTGGAGGAAGCGCAAGGTATGATCCGTGGTCCCGATCATTTTGATATTTCCAGTCTCCCTGATAGATTTAGGGGCTTAGGCTTGCTCGACGATGCCTATTGGGATGCCTTTGCACTTTGCATGTTCGGGACCCTGTTTATGGTCTATCCTTTTGGGATCTGCCATCGGTCTCTGTTGGATGTAGTCGTTCATTGTCGCTTGGGCAGAGATGTTGTACCTCTGATCCTGGGGGAGACTTTCCATGCTCTCGATAGGCTGGCTACGGGAAGCGGTATATGCACGAGGGCAGCCCGTTCCTGCTTGACCACTGTGGGCGATGGAGCGTTTGGGGATTCTTTGGGAAACTCCGACATGATCAAGCCTTGGACATTTTCCGGGAGGGGGTTACTGTGGATTTCGATGATCGGGGCTCATGGGAGCATTGGATGGCTGGTCGCCGGACAGTAAGATATCAGATGGTCGGTGCCTTGTTGGCGGGTGGAGACTCGCAGTGCTTCGGGGGGGTCTCATGTGGTCATGCTTCCGGGGCTTTCTCGGTCCGGCTTCTATATTCCGTCCTTGGTTACGAGACGGTTCGGCTGGAGCGAGGTTCCTTTGGAGAACTTTGATGATATAGCCATCAGGGTGGTGGCTCCTGTTTCTATGGATGATCCCTCGGTGTTTCCATTTCTTTCCCGAGCATGGAGGTATGACGCCTTTCCTCCTCGGGTTATTCTCAGGCGTCCGAGACCTGTGTTCCTGACCACTTGGTACCTGGATTGGTATGAGAGGCATTTAGGAGAGACTCATATGGCTATTTTGAGGCGGCGTGAGGCCATTGTGGGTGCGGAGGACCTGGCGGTTTCGGAGAGGAGGAGGGTCGAGGCGAGGGCCAACCCTCATGACAGGAGCGGAGATGATGTGACCGACTATGAGGCTTACGTCAAGAGACAGGAGAGGAGGGCTCCTATGCTACCAGCTAGGCTACAGGAGATGAGAGATGACGCTAGGGCTACTAAGGCCCTGACGAGAGGCTGGTTTGATAGATCCTGTTCCTATACGAGCTTGGTAGGAGGAAGACCGACATTTTCGGTTCGGAAGAAGAAGACTCGAAGGGGGAAGAAGAGGGGAGAGGCCAGTTCGAGTGGCATGGAGTGATTCTGAGGTTTCCGAGTATCCCTTTCTTGTCATGGCAGACACATTAGTTTGATTATGTATCTTAATTTCTTTTAGCAGGTTGCCAGCTGTAGGAATGAATAGGGCTTAGACTCATCAAAAAGTTTTTAACTTGTAATGAATATTTGAATTGCTTCAGAGTTTTTTCGAGACGCTTTCATGGTCTGATCGATTGTATCGATGTCAGAGTATGACTTTCATTTGTGTTTTAGACCGAACCGTTTCCGGCTGCCTACGTTCCCCTCATTTTGAGGAGCTCAGGTCTTCGTAGTTCAACCTGATTTTTTTTGTTTTTTTTTGTTTTGTTTTTGTTTTGTTTTTTTTTTTTGGTGCAACCCTGTTTTTTACCTAGGCCGCCCTCTTCGGGTTTTCAAACTAGTTGGGTATTACTCTTTTAGCACTCCCTTTTTTTTTGTTTTACGCGTAGTATCTGCGCAGCTTGTCACCATTCACTGGGTGTACAAAGGGATTCCCGTCGAGGTCTGCAAGTTGCATGGCTCCTCCGGAGAAGATCTTCTGGACGACGTATGGCCCGACCCATACAGGCTCCCATTTGCGGGGTTGACACGGACCGGGGGCTTTTCTTTCAAAACGAGATCACCTTCTCGGATCTCCCGATGCTTTACTTTCTTGTCGAAGGCTCTGGCCATTCTTCCTTGGTAGGTTCGGATGTGTTCCATGGCTTTCAATCGTCCCTCATCTAGTAGGGCCAATTCATCATGGCGACTTTGGAGCCATTCGACCTCATTGATCGACTTTCCGGCGGTGCACGGAGTGAGGGGATTTCTAGCTCGATTGGGAGTACGGCTTCCATTCCGTAGGTGAGGGCAAACGGTGTTTCCCGGTTGCCGTTCGGCCCCGATGTTACGCAGCCCCCGAGTGCCGAGTGTAACTTCTCGGGCCAATCTACGCCTTGGACTGACCATTTTCCGGATGATATTTTCGAGTCTTGTTTCTTTGCTTCGACGGCTCCGTTGGTTTGGGGCTGTAAGGAGATGACTTGTGACGGGTTATTGAATTACGCCGGCGGCTGTCGCATTCCCCTTCGAAGTGGGATCCATTATACGAAATGATTTGGTGGCAACCCGTATCTGCATATGATGTTCTCTTTGATGAAGAGGGCTACTTTCCTTGAGTTGAGGATTTTGTAGGACTTGGCTTCAACCCACTTGGTGAAATAATCCACGGCTACCGGGATGAATTCGTGGCCGTTCTTGCTGATGGCGTGATTTTGCCTATGACATCAATTCCCCAGTGACGAAAGGCCAAGGGGTTGTCATGCGGTATAACTCGTGAGGAGGCAAATGATTAAGGTTTGAGTATCGGCGATATTTGTCGCGGCTTTTGACGAAGGCTTGGATGCGGTCGGCTTCCATGGAGATCCAAAAGTATCCCATTCTCGGTATAATTTGCATCGGGGCTCGAGCATTCATGTAGGAGCCGCAGTACCACCATGTATTTCTCTCATGAGTTCCGTAGCCTCTTGTTTGCCGATGCATCGCGGGAGGGGGCCTTGATAACGCTTCTTGTATAGCATATTTCCCAAAAAGAACATAATGGGAGGCGAGCCGCTTGAGTGAGAGACTTTTCGCTTTGATTCCTTCTTTATATTCCCCATCTTCATTTTTGAAGGAGGCTTCTCCGTTCTTAAGGTGCTTGATAGATACGAGTGTACCGGGGATCACTGGCCGGTTCCGCTTTCGATTTCAAAGCAATAAGCGGGATTTTCTCTTCTCCCGACTACGAATGGTTTGACGGACTTTCCTTCGGGTATTTCAACGAGGGAGGCTAGCGTTGCCGGAGCATCTGCAAATCTGTTGCGATCTCACGGGCAAGTAATGAAAGCGATCTCCTTGAATTGGGTTACTAGCTCTTCCATGTAAGTGTGATATTTACGTAGACCGGGTCCACGGTCTTCCATTTGTTAGAGACACTGATTGATGATGAGGGCGAGTCACCATACACCTCCAATTCCTTGATATTTCTTTCAAGGCGGCTTCCAACCCGGCTATGTAAGCTTCATATTCGGCGTTGTAGGTGACTTCGAAGTTCAACCTTGCTTGCTATGGGGGTGTGTTCGTCGGTAGGATCGACCGAAGCATTCCTATTTCGTTCCCCCTTTTGTTTGACGCCCCGTCGAAGAAGAGTTGCAGCGATTTTCTCCTTCTAGAGCGAAGATTCCATCATCGGGAAATTGAGGTTCGAGTCCTCGGGACTCATCACTTGGGAAATTGGCCAAATGTTACGCCATTATGCGTCCTTTTACGAATTTCCTTGAAACATAAGTGATGTCATATTCGGCCAAAAAGAATGACCATTTTGCCAACCTCATGGAGATGGAAGGCTTGTCGAACAGATATTTGATGGGGTCTATCCTTGAGACAAAGATGTATCGGGTGAGGCTTGCATGTAGTGTTTCAACTTTCCCACTACCCGGACCAAACTGCGCAAGTCTTCATCGCAAGCAGAGTAATTGAGTTCGCTTCCTTGGAGCTTTACGCTACGAAATAGATGGCGTTTTCGACCTTGGAATCTTTCTTCTCTTGAGCTAGCATAGCCCCAATTCTGTATCCGTGACAGGTTAGATATAGCAAGAGTGGCTTTTGCCGATGTGGTGGGCGAGAGAATCGGGATTCACAAGGTATGCCTTGAGTTTGTTCAAAGGCAAGGCGACATTCTGGAGTCCATTACGTGTAGGCATTTTTCTTCATCAACTTGAAGATCGGCTCGCGGATCGAGGTCGGTGATTTACAAAGCGGCTTATGTATTGCGGTCTTCCCATGAAGGATTTCACTTACATCGGTGTCAGGGGTGGCTTCATTTCAACTATCGCCTTGATTTTACGGGGATCTACTTCGATTCCCGTTACGTCACCATATATCCTAGCACCTTACCTCGTCTTACACCGAAGGTGCACTTGGCTGGATTCGGTCTCATCTTTGTGGTCTCGGAGGCGGCCGAAGAATTTTCTCAAATCAACAAAGTGCTTGGCCATCGATCCTCTGGAATGTATTATCATGTCGTCCACATAGACCTCAATTTCTTTGTGGATCATGTCATGGAAGCAGAGCCGTAGCTGCCCTTTGGTACGTAGCCCCAATATTCTTTAGTCCGAATGGCATGACCGTGTAGCGATATGTGCCCCAAGGGGTTGTGAAGGCTGTTTTGGGTTGATCTTCTTACGCCATTTTGATTTGGTTGTAGCCGGCAAAACCGTCGACGAAGGATTTGACTTCATGGTTGGCCGTGGAATCTACCAAAATGTCGATGTTTGGCGGGGAAATCGTCTTTTGGGTGGCTTTGTTCAAGTCTCAAAGTCTACGCAGCACCGGATCTTTCCGTTGGCCTTGGTCACCGTTACTATGTTGGAAAGCCATGTAGGGTATTCAATGACCACGATGAACCACTTGCCCTGAGCATCTTTTCTATCTCCTCTTTCACTTGTAGGGACCATTCGGGCTTAATTCTTCTTAGCTTACGCTGCGGCTTGACTTACGGGTCGAGCGGTATTCGGTGCTCAACTATGGAAGGATCGAGGCCTGGCATATCTTTATAGGACCATGCGAACACATCCACAAATTCTTTTAGCGGCTCAATTAGGGCATCCCTTTCGGTCCCTTCGAAGAAACTACCAATCTGCGTCTCTTTAGGCTCTTCCGCGGTTCCCAGTTCACACTCGTCAAAATCTCTTCGGCGGCTTGGGCTCGATTTTCCTCTTTCCGGACAACACCTTAAAGATTTCTTTGATATATTGTTCATTTAATGTGTCTGCTTCTTCATCTAGTGAATCGTTATTAAGCTGTTTTAGATTATTAGTTAATTCATCATTAGTTAAAGTGGCAATTAAGGGATACTCTGAAAAGTTCGTCATTTCATTGAGAATAAGAGGGAATACGGCATTGGCTACAATTTCGTGGTCTTCGGGCGTGAGGCCATCGGACGGTCGGAAGACTCAAACTCAACAATGAGAGACTCGAGAGGACTTTACAAAGGTTGACACAAAGGGACGGGGGACCAATCCAAGTTTGGTGATCATTTATTCTTTGGTCGCGGACGGGCCTGAGAGAGTTTCCCGATTCTTTAGCGGCATTGCTGTCAGTGATCTCATGACTCGGGGGCTGTCTCGTTTATGTTCTCCTCCCTCGATCGTTGCTATCATCTCTTTGTCTGAACCAGAATCAATTGTGTTTGGCGTCTAAAAACTGTGCATGTGGATGTAGGGATCTTTCTCAATTCTAGGGATTTCTATCTCGTCACAATATGACCGTTCAATCCAGATGTAAGGACGTATTGCGTCTCGGTGTGCTGCTGGAAAAATCTCATGTCCCATACTAGAGCGGAAAGGCTTGGCAGGTAGTTCAGCAATGAGGACGTCCCACACGACGTTCATAGATTCGAGTTGAGTATGACGATGCTTGTCGATCTGTATCATGAAAATTTCCTGGCTTGGCGGGGTCGAAGAGTGGGTTTGAAGAATGGTGACAAAGGCTGTGATTAGGAACCGGGGTTTGTGTGCACTGTATCATGGCGGTGTTGATGTTTCCTTCCGGTATGCCTCCAAATGTTGGAAATGACAATTGGTTTTGATGAATCGGACTTCTTCGGAGTACGCTCGCTTGAGTGCGTTGACATAGTTGGCATCACCGGATTACGGGGATTACGGGTGAGACTTGCCCCGATAGTCACTTGGTCCACTCGGAGGAGGTAGCCCGGTGTCTGGCTAAGAGCATGCTTGGTAACGGTCTCGGCTTCGTTCCCTATGAGGAAGCTGTCGCCCCTTATGACTTCAAGGTCCCCTTGTCGGTTAATGAATTTGACACATTGGTGGAGAGTGGAGGCTATGGCTTTCATGTGATGCAACCAAGGGCGCCCTAGTAGGGCTGTGAACTCGGAGGGGATATCCATTACATGGAACTTTGCGGTCACCATTTGGGTTTCGTACGAGTTCCCGAGTCACTGTCCCGAAGGATGGGACGGGACGTGCCATCATATGCCTTGGCCCGGCCAGGGTAGATGGGACCATGTGCCTTTCATTGATGTGCAGGGCCCGCATCATGCTGAGGGGCAGGACATTAACGGCTGATCCGTTGTCCACCAATACTCCAGGGAGCGATACGGTGTTGAGCTTAATGGTGATGTACAAAGCTTCATTGTGTTGGGAGACAACTCTTGGTAAATCTTCGTCGCAGAAGGTGACCATGCTTTGCCATATAGGTGAGGATCATAGATTTGGTCCTTGTCTCGGGATAGAGAGTCATTAAACCGGTCACTTCGTGCTTTTTTCTTGAGAGGTAGAGTCTTTGCTTTGAAGCCCACAGGTTATCTTTGAGGCCTTTTGTGGCGGTTGCCATCTCCGGTCAACATGTTGATTGAGTGGGAGCGCCAAACCGCGTTGGTCTTTCTTTGTCGATGTGCACTCGGGAGGCTGGTCAAAGCGAGATTACCGGCCGTTCCCGCGGGGATAGATTTCGATTGGCGGTAGAGTTACCCAGTCCACGATTCGCGTCCGAAAGTCTCAGTTACATCGTTGGCAAGGCTTTTACGCTCTTTTACCCTGTTTGCTTTGGGGAAGAGGCGGTTGGAGTAGAGTACATAATAATCAAATCCCCGAGATGGCTCCCGAGCGTACCCACACCGGTATCACCGGCCTTGAATCTCTCCTTCAATTTTCTTTGGGAGGAAATTTTCTTCTTCTTAGGAGGACGGTCCTCGTGTATCCGATCTGATAGTCCCTTTCAAGGCAATCGGGACGATCACGAGATATCCCACCAAATGTGTTCTACGGCTGGTGGCGGATTTGGGACCTCGGGTTGGCGGTCTTGGAACGACTTTGAGTGGAACCGGTCAGGGGAGATCTGCTGTTGGGCTCATCCGGAAGCGAGTGGTTGGACTCCGCCGGATAATGAGAGATATTAAGGTCCGGGAACAGGCATATGTTTGTCCTTCGGGGTAGCCCCGGTCGGTTGGGAGATTGTTAAGGTCCCGAAGTGGCGTGTGGCCTCTTCAATCCGAGCTTGCTTTATGCATTGCAGCGTTCTTCCAAGGCTTTGATGGTGACCATATTTCTTCAAGCATTTCACGATCTTCATCACCCAGCTGATATTTGCGGGATCATCACTTTGAGAGGGGATAAGCGACGGTATGCGAACCTTTCATCCTTGGCTGCTGTTTGGGGGCCGGTTGCCCTGTAAGTCGACGGGCGGGAGTCCGGCGGTGGAGACATAGGAATCTTGGGGTAGCATCTTGATGTATCCGGACGATTAAGAAGAGGAGGAGGACTTTCTTCCTTCTTTGCGGTAAAAGTACCATCGATTGAGGCGATGGTCAAACCATGAGTTGCGGCAACCCCCGGAAGGTCGCTAATTTGAGCCTCGTATCGAAGTCTCATACATTCTACCAACTGGATCCAATGCGAGTGCATGCGAGGGATTTTGGAGGACGGAGCAACGTGGTCCCCATCATTACCGGCGATGCGAGACATTCTGAAACCCGGAGTCTGAACAAACGGTGAAGCTGATGACGCGCTTGACTCTTCCCAACTAATCAAACGATGACCCGGTGCCCGAAACCAAGCTTTGTGCGGAGCTGCGGGGGAAAGGACACGAGGGTTCAGATGACTAGGAATGAAGGAGGGTAGATGTTTGGGCTTTAGGCTCATGCAACATGCGATTATTTGTTCACGTTTACTTAAAACATGCTTTATTAACCTAATCGGTTGGAAAAGATTGCTCTTCTTTTTTTTTTTTCGCAAACTACTGGATCTGGATCGGTGGGCCCCGTCACTACGTCTATAAGCCCCTCGTATTCCACATGTATTTCGACCTCCCGGGGTGGACAGCCCGGGCGAGGGTCCTATAGAGGCAAGCGGGTCCCACCGACCGAAAGAAAAACGATCCTAAAAGTCGGCGGGTAATCGAGTCTTAACGAGCATTCGATGTAAATTACGGACAAAGGCGACGTCAAAAGTCAAGATCATGTCAGGAGCTCGACGAAAAGTCGGCATGATTTGGGTGATAGCGTCCACAATTGATCTTGACTTGTCGTCGGTTAAGCCGTAATTAGGCATGGAATAATCATTAATCCTTGATGACTCGGTGTCAATGCTTTGGGAGTCGGTGTATAATTTGTGCCGATCAGCCGAAGTCAAGGCGCCGGTCAATATCTTGGTCAAAGTCTGCGGCGGAAAACCGCGAGAACTTCGGCGATTAGGGTCCCCGAAAGATATTGAGTCGGTATGCCGACAAAGGCTTGAAAGGAAAGGTCTATACACAGACAGGGCATGACACAGACCAGACTAAAAACCAACCGGGTCTCGGACAAAGTGTGTCACGGACAAGTGCATGGTCGACACGAGGATCCATGGGATGTTTGGGTAGTCCTGTGCTTGTCCGAGAGGCGTAATAAGACCAAACGGACCGCGACAAGGATTTCCCCGGGTTAGGGACGTAGTGTGCAGTGTACGGTCACGTGCGCGTAGTGTGCAAGCAGTCTATATTCTTTTTCTGAGTAAAATAGGAAATTTTTTTTCATGTGTCTTAAAAATATGATGCATGATTTTTTTTTTGAAAATTTTCTTTTTTGAAAATCCTTTTTTTTTTGAAATTTAATGAACACATAAGCACGTAAGCACGAAAATTCCGACAGTTAGGGACATGATTCCGACAGTCAAAATTTTGACTTTTTCCGAGGCGGCCAAAACAACACGAAAATGTGCAAAAATCAACACACACACACACACAAATGATTTTCAAAGCCGGGACGGAAGCTTGACCCTCAAAAGCTTTTTCTCCTTTTTTTTTGAAAACGGTGATACCGGTACGTGGGATTGTTAAACCACAATTTATCCCCGACTCGTGTTAGGAGGCGATAACGGGAAGTTTAATGGTTTCCACCAATATACCAAATATCATTTTTTTTAGAAAAAAGCTTAAATCCCCAGCAGAGTCGCCACTGTGATGATGTGCCACCAAAATTTTTCCGAAAGGGTTGCTTTGAAATTTTTGTTTCTTTGAAAACCAATCGAAAAAAAGACCGGAGTCGCCACGCCATTTTTATTTTAAGGGCCAAAACTTTGAAAAATGCCCGAGATTAGAGATTTGGGTTCGGAGGTCATGTTACACGCCGGGAAGGACGTTAGTGTGCACCCGGAATGCCTCGTAAAACGAGTCTTCCAAGCTGAAAATCATTTGTGTGTGTGTGTGTGTGTGTGTGTGTTGGCCAAAATAAGTTGAAACTCAGAAAAGTAAAAATTGGGATATCTTTTTAAGACTTTAAACTGATCCCATGATTTTTTGGAAGATTTTTGGGTTGACATTTGGTACTCAAAAGACATTTTGAAGTTGAGAGTCACTTCTGCCAGAATGAAAAAGGCAGTGGAACTTTGATTTTGAAATGGATTCAAGGGTCTTAAAACTTCATAATCTGGATAAACTCAGAGAATGAAAGTTGTTCCAGACACCTTAAATAAGATTTTTGCGAAGAAATTTTCCATTTTGGAGAAGATTTGAGGGGTCAAAATCTTCTGGAAATCTCAGATATGCAATCTGGATTTCCAGAAGCTGATGAACTAGCCTCTAAAAGAAAATTTTAAAAAGAGAGTTTTACTCACCCAAAAATTAAAGTAAAAATATGTCTGGAAATCTCTTGATGTTGGATACAAAAAGTGTTTTATAGTCAACACCAAATTCCAAGTTTATCTGTGTCCAAAAATTAAGACAATGGACTGGAATCCTGGAAAATTGCTACTGGACAGCAACTTCTCAAGAAAGAAAATTTGATTTTAAGGGGGGTTTTGCATCCATGCTTGTCCCCATTTCCCTAGGTTTTGGTTAGTGATCACTTGACATTTTAGTGGTGAATCAACTATACCAAACCATCCTTGGGGTACATTAGGACTAAGCACTTCATTTGCTTGGGAAGGGGAATTTTTTCCTTTGAAAATGAGATTTGATGCTTGAAAATGGTTTTTAGGGTTTTGAAGATGCATTTGCAAGAAAATAAGAACACATTGAAAAAAATGTTGATCCTTGTAGAGGATCATCCATGGAGATGAACTTCCATGGTGATCCTCTTGGATCTAGGATAAGAAAATGAACAAACTACATTTTGTAGTTTGAAAATGCATGCGTGGATGAGAGATTTAGGGTAAGAAGAGGGAGGTTATACCTATCTTCTTTGTATTTTGGGGCTTTGGCTTGAATATATGAGTGTTTGAGGCTTTGAATGTAAGAGTGAGTGGGTTTGATTTGAGTGAGTGAAAGTTGGGAAGATTCAAGAGAAAAAGGTGACAATTCTTAGAGAATTCTCACTGTTTTCTCAAGTATTTTCGCCAAATGCTGTGAATTATGCTCTTGTTCCTCCTTTTTTTTGTGACTGGAGGGCTCAATTTGTAGCCCTCTGAAAATTACAAACCTATCCACGCGGATGGGATCGGTCGCGTGCACTGTTCATTAAATGCTGCTTCAGGCTTTGGACACAAGGAATAATCTTTTTTAAAATTCAAATTAAACAGCCAGATTATGTTCCAGCCATTTCTATTTTTGGTTTTTGACCATTTCTTTCACTTTTTTGATTCTTTTCCTTGGTTTATCCTTAAATAACAATGCCCATTTTGCCCTCACTTTGTTAGAAATGTTAGGAATGTTAGGAATTGTTAGGAATGTTATAACTTTCGTTAATTTTCTAACGAAAATTCTAACAAGCTCAAATTGGAGCACTTACACATTCAGAGGAAGGGGGGAGGAATAAGTGGGGGATGAGGTGGTGAGGGAGTTGTAGGGGAAAATGTTTTCAACAAAGCGAACATGGCGGGAGGTATAGACACGATGGGAGGTAGGGTCAAGGCAATGATATGCGCTTTGCGTGGGTGAGTAACCGACGAAGATACAAGGGGTGGATTTTGGGTCAAGTTTGTGGGTGGTGTATGGGCGAAGCCATGGATAGCAAAGGCAACCAAAACTACGTAGCTTGGTGTAGTTTGGAGGGGAGCGGAAAAGGCGGAAATAGGGGGAATCATTGTTTAGGGTGGGGGTGGGTAATCTGTTTATGAGGTATATGGCAAGCTGGTGAGAGTATTAGGGCCAAAGGGTGAGGGGTAGGTTGGCATGGGAGAGGAGAGTGAGGCCGGTTTCAACAATGTGGCGGTGACGACGTTCGGCGTACCCGTTGTGTTCAGGAGTGTGAGGGGGTGTGGTGAGGTGGGTGATACCATTTTGACCAAGAGTGGGTGTGAGTTTAAGGTATTCACCCCCATTGTCGGAATAGATTTGTATGATGGGACGTTTGAAGTATTTTTCGACTAAAGCTTTGAAGCGGAGGAAGGTGTTGTAGGTGTCGGATTTGTGTTTGAGAGGGTAAAACCAAATATATTTGGTGAAGTGATCGACAAAGATGACATAGTATTTGAAGTTGTCAAGTGAGTGAATTGGAGACGTCCATACATCCGAAAAGATAAGATCAAGAGGAGCATGTGAGACAATAGTAGAAGATGCAAAAGGCAGCTTGTGACTTTTATTAATAAAGCAGGAATTACATGGAGGTAAGCTAGAGGGAGTAGATAGACTGAATTTGCTACGTAAAAGACTAAGAATAGGGGAAGAGGGATGTCCTAATCTATGATGCCACAGCTGCGAGGAGAGAGAGCTTGAATGAGCTTGAATGGGCGGAGGGTGCCAAATATAGACGCCATCCTCAAGGTTTCCATGGATAAGAGTTTGACTCGTGGCCTTGTCCTTGATAAGAAAAGAAGAGTGTGAGAATTCAATGATGGCATTGTTGTCACGACAAAATTGAGACACAGATAGAATATTGCGAGTAATGAGAGGGACATGTAAGATATTATTAAATTTAAGAAGAGAGGAGGATGTGGGGAGAGAGAAGGAACCTATATGAGAGATTGGAAGAGAAGAACCATCGCCGATGATGACATCGTCACTGCCATTGTAGGGTGTGTGAAGGGCAAGATTGGAGAGGTCATTGGTGATGTGGTTGGTTGCGCCACTATCGACAAGCCAAGAAGGAGGGGGAGGTGGGTTGGGATGGGATGCGGTGTGGGCTTGGGGGTTAGGATTTGGATTTCTGTTTTGGCGATGAAGGGGGGGAAAGTTGACGGCGGGGTAGTCACGTTTGAATTGGCGACATTGGGAGATAACATGTCCAATGTTGCGACAATATTGGCACTTGCCATTGAAAGGGCGAGGGGAGGAGGACGAGTTGTGGGATGGAGAGGAATTGGTGTTACGGTAGGAATTTCGGTTAGGCGAAGGGTGGGTGTGGGCGGTAAAGGCGGTGGTGGGAAGAGGAGAGGTGGCCTTGGATTGTTTGAGGGTGAGTTCATGTTGGATGAGTTTTTCGTGTAGGGCTTCAAAGGAGATAGGGTTTTCTCGGGCTCGGGTGGAGTCAATGCCGGTTTGAAGGTTTCATAGTCCAAGCCTTTGAGGATAGTGTAGATTATGTCCTCGGAATCCATGGGTTTTCCTAGAATGGCAAGCTTGTCGGTGTAGGTTTTGACGGCATTCATGTAGTCGCAAATGGATAGTTGATTTTTGGTGAGGTTTGCAAGGTTGTCTTTGATTTGAAGTATGTGGCCACGAGAGGGGTTGGCATAGGTGGTTTTGAGGATGGTCCAAGCTTCATGAGAGGTTTTGGCTTGATGAACAAGGGGAGCAATGGCGGGGTCTAGGGTTCCTATGAGGGCTCCTAGGATGAGGCGATCTTGGCGAGACCAAGTAATGGCTGCCGGATTAGGAATGGTGGTGTTGGTGGCTGGTTTAGCCGGTTCATCATCCGTTTCAACGGTGGCGGGAGTGGTGATGATGGTGTCATCATCGGGTTTTGGGTGGGTGCCATCGACGAATTTCAAGTGGTCGAGGCCAAACAGGATAGAGGTAATTTGAGATGCCCATGTGAGATAGGTGAGAGGGGTGAGGGTGCGACAGTAAGAGAGGTTGACCAAGAAAAGTGGTTGGCCGGGTTGGGCAGCGTTTGGGATGGTGGAGGGAGCTCCGGCCATTGCCAAGGTGGGGTGGGGCTGCCGAGTTTTGACAGAGGTTTTGGGGGTTGAGAGGCTTTGAATCTTACAGCTCTGATACCATGTAAAGAATTAGAAGCCTTAGCTTTTTGTATTCACAATAGAACAATATTTATAGGTACAATCAAAGAGTCCTAACTATGCTAGGATTGTAGGATCCTTTCTATACAAGGAATATATAATTTCCTAATCTATGTAAAACATAATATATTGTTTCCTAATCATAATATATATACCAATTACAATAAGGAAAATAGAATTAGGAAACTGTAGCATGAATCCAAGGCAGAGCAGGAACAGGACGGCCTTGAGATGGGCCGAGGCGGGCGCCAAGGGTTGGGCCAGGCGTGCGCCTGGCTTCCAGGGAGTGTGGCCGAGGCAGTTTGGATTGAGGCGGCCGCTGGACAAATGTTGAGGCGTGCGCCTCAAAGGCCGAGCCTTCAGTCTTGGAATCATCAGTGTGAGGCGGTCGCATGGAATTGTATGGGGCGGGCGCCTCAGACTGAACTACCATCTTTGTTTGTTTGTCTCTTGGAACAGTAGCGGAAGCTTCATCCTTAACAGTAGGATTTATAGAAATTTTCAATCATAATATATTTTGATTAAATTTAGATATAAACCATCCTTCCTTAAGTTTCCTTGTCACCTACATTAATGGCAGAGGTGGAGTTGCTAAACTAATAATGAATAAATTTCAATGTCCACATTTAAGATTTGACCAAGTTTAAGTTTTTTTTTTTAATCAGAAAAAATTATATTAAGCACAAAAATAGAAAAATTATATCAATCACCGAGAAACTAGCTTTAATTCATTGAAATACATAACTACTACTCCATCATGACTCCCTATCATTTCTATATACAACCTACATTATCTAACAACTGCTTTCTATCATAAGGAAACTACCCACTAACAGTAAAGAAATAAAACCAAATAAAAAATACTAAAATAAAATTCAGAAAATAGAAAAATGATATTTTCGCCCCTTCAAACTATCCCGGATGGCTAAAATACGCCTAGTAATCGCTAAGCTATGGCTTGATATCCTGAGCACGTTTTGCTGTCCATGTCAAATAGAGATCGTCGCTTTTTGGACCAAATTACCATGCATCATGTTTTGGTGAAAAAACAATGGATCAAATTAAAGATCAAAATACGAGATTAGAAGGACACAATGGAGTTAAATCGGTGTAACTATGAAAATAAGATGACACATTCATGTAACGAGGAAACCCCTTGAGACAACTATCTCGCCGGCACAAAACCTCGGAAGGTGTTTATGGTCACCTTCGTCCCAAACGGTAGTATTGATGTTTTAGTGAGTTACAAATGCTTGAGCTATGGCGGAGTACAATAGTGTATGTGTGAACTGTGTGTCTATGTTCCAGCCATCAACTCTTTAAATAAATAAATAAAAAACAAGATAACTAAAGGCCTAACAAACTATCCTAAACTCTCGGCATGATCCGCTTGATTCTTGACTTGGTCTTCTAACCGTTGAAGTGAGTCCTTTAAAGATATTTCCCACATTCTATTTTTCCTGTATGAGAGATAAAAATAATTAAATAATAATTTAATTATCTAAGTAATTTTACCTTGACTGCTGGTTTGAAGATGATGACATGCTGAATGCTTTTCAAGATGTTGCAATCCTGAATTTTTACCCACAACAATTGTCCCCAAAAATTGTCTTTTTAAATGAATTTTAATAGACGGTTTTTCTACTACCTTCCAGAAGCTCGGCGGTTAATTAATATGAGGAGACGTGGCAGTTGAAGACTTTTAATCCTCCTTAATTAGCGTAACTTACGAGGATCTAGGGTTTTAACTGAGGCTCTTTCGCTTTCTTCCTCACATTTTCTCAAAACTTCCTCCATCGTCTACCCTGCTTCACGGCGGTGAAATCATCTCAAGGTAAAATTCTTCTCTTTTTTCTTTTCTTTTTCAAAATATGGTCAAGTCAAGAAAAAGCAAGGCGCCAAGAAATCCCTTGAGCTTGAGCCAGGACGGGGATTTTTTTTGCAAGGGCCTGTTAGCCAAACCTGACGAGGAGGTTTGCATCTTTAACAATGAGCAAATCGAATTCGTTAAGGATCGTAGATGCTTTCCAGATTCCGCCGTCTTTAGGCCTTTTGATGTCTTTATCAAGGCCGATTTCGTGTCTCCTCACTGGATTTGTTTTTACGAGTATCCTTTTGCCCTAGGTTTCTCTTATCCCTTTCCCTCGTTGATAACTGAGTTCTTTAGAAAAACAAATTTGGCTTTCGTCCAAATAATGCCCATGATTTGGAGAATTTTTTCTTGCGTTCTAAGGGTGAATCGAGAGTTCGGGTTAAACATAGGTTTGAGAGAAATAGGTTTTGTGTATGAGCTTCAAACCTTTGGCTCGACAAGGTATCTTTTTAAAATCAGGTCTGGGATGAAACCACTGTTTTCGAGAGTGACGGTAAATGATAGGGGTTGGAAATCAAGATACTTCTTTGTTGAGAAGGATTCTTTGGAGGAAGGAGATTTTTTGGCAACGGGGTGGAATAGGGAAGGTATCCTCTTTTACACTTCTGTTTTTTTCTTTTTCCCTGCACTTACTTGAATTTGTAATTTCTTTGTTTGCCATTGTAGCCATTGACTGGGCAAAGCTTTTCCCTCCTTCTACCGAGACTAAGGATAAGGTGAGAAGATTGTTGGAATTTTCAGAAGAGGAACGATCCTTCAGGCCATTCGAAGCAAGAGTTGTTTCAGAAGACCACGAAATACCGCCATCCACTGAGATGTCTACAGGTAATATTTTAATTGACCATTCAAGAATTCTTTTTGCGTTTTGACTCTGTCTCTAGCCCATAACTTATACTCTGCTTCGACAGTCTCCAAATCCACAACTGCTTTTTCTTTAAAGGACCTGCAAGACTTTGTGGGACAGACTCATGCTAGCCAACAACTGGTGATGCCTAAGAAAGAGATGGAGGCACCATCTGTTGGGGCGAGAGTGAAGAAGAGGAAGGTCAGTTCCAAAGAGATAATAAATGTTGATGAAATGGGTCTGGCAGACATTAAGGAAGCACTCACCAGGGTGTCAATGGTAAGTTTTCGATAATAGAGTTTTAAAGGAATTTTTGAATATACTCCCTAGATTTTGACCATTAAACTTGTTTTTTGCAGGGTGTTGATGCAGCTGAGATGAAAATGAACAGCCTCGAAGAAAGGAATAGGAAGTTGGTTCTAGGTTGAAAGTTTGATGAAGGGAATGTCCTCAATTCAAGATTCCCAACTGCAGGAGATTGAGGAGGTGAAGAAGAATATGATGGCTTCAGCCGCTAAGAGCATGATAGCGATCAAAATCCAGATGATGGAAGAGTTCCAGGCAGAAAGGCATACAGAGTGGGACATTGAGCAGCAACACTCACTCCTGAAGGCTCTGAATGGCGAAGGATATGAAGTGGGAGAAGTGTCATCTGGAGTGAAGGAGGATGACATCTTGGAGGAAGTCACTACAACACCTGCGGCAGTAGCTACCCCATGAAAGGTAAAAATGGTTCTTTTGTTTTAAAAAACTTTGGTTTGATGACGGGTTGTGTTCCGAAGACAATATTTTAAATATTTGGGTTTGTAAACGGTCCATAAGGGCCAAAGACAATTTGGTTTTTTCAAGTGTTGGGTTGGTTCAACACTTTTTAGGTTTCTTATGGTAAAAACTTTGCTTTGCTTAGGTTTTGAAAAACTTTTGCTTGGTAGGGATCATGTCTTTTGAAAAATGAAAATAGAAGGTTGAAATGCTAACCTTTTCGGAGATGTTGGCAACTTGCGAGTGGATGTATAAATCCTTGCAATCACTTTGATTGACATGTAAATGTCAATAACCTTTTGTTCTTAGGTGGCATGAATATGCCACAACGATATTGATAAATTCTTAGGGTAAAAACACATTGACTGAGTGGAGATGGGTAATTCGTATATATTAAACATACGGGCCCATCACACACCTCAATCAAGATCGACATCGTGCGCTCCAAGCAATGTGTTTAAACCTTATTGAGATGAAAGAAAGTAATTTCTTTAAACCTTCGAAGGGATTAAGTACCTTTAACGGAGGTGAGATGGCCAGTCTCAAAACGGTTGTTTTCACGAGAATTTGTTTAAATTGGCGACTTCTTGCAAAATAATAAGATAGTGAGAGATTTCGACATCTATTCTGATGTCATTTTTTATTTGATAAAAGGAAATAGAAAAGTACTAGAATTTCACAAAAAAATTATTTTAAACAAGAAGTAAGGAAATAATTAAATAATGACCGTACCTGATTAAGATGTTAGCTTTTTGGAATGATGTTAACATCTTCACTTGTTGAGGGGTTTATTCAAATGTTTCTTGTTTCCTTACAAAACAGAAACACATTAGAGGTGGGTGTTAGCTTAGCTAACACCCCTCCGATGCTTAAGTCAGTAAACATTCAAAAGATAAACAAAATTGAAAAAAAGTACTTTTATTGGAAATAAAACTGTAAAGACCATACCTGATTTTATTTGCATTGGAATGTAATTATTGAAACTTACATAAAATAGGACTTAAGGTGAATGGCATTCCAGCTTCGGGGGATCCTTGCTCCATCTAGGGTCGATAGCCAATATGAACCTTTACCTGCTTCAGCATCAACTAAGTATGGTCCTTCCCATTTGGGGGCCATCTTTCCAGCATTGGGCTCTCTTGTATTTTGAAACACTTTGCGTAGGACTAGATCGCCAACTTGGAACTTCCACAATCTGACATTTTTGTTATAGGACTTAGCAATCTTTTGTTGATACGCTGCTATCCTGATCTTGGCTAAATCCCTTAGTTCGTCAATGGTATCTAGATCATGACTCAGGTTGGCATCGTTCTGCTCAGGTGTCAACATCTTATATCTGGCAGTAGGGACGACGACTTCTGTCGAGATGACTGCTTCTGCACCAAATACTATGGAATAAGGGGTCTGACCTGTTGCGTTCTTTGGTATCGTTCTATCTGCCCAAAGGACAAATGGAAGCTCTTCTGCCCTTCTTCCTTTCTTTTGATCTAGCCTCTTTTTTAAGTTTTTGATGATTATCTTGTTACTTGATTCTGCCTACCCATTAGCTTGAGGATGTACTGGTGATGATGTAGCGACCCTAACCCTAGGCACAATTTTAGTATTATATTATATGCTTTTAATATTAATGTTAACTTTATGTGCTTATTCTATGCCTTTAATGTTTATGTTGAGTTGAGATGGTTGGGAGATAATTTTAAAGCCTTGGGATAATATGAAAGTAAGTTAAAGTATTTGGTTGAATTAAAATAATTGAAAGTAAAATAAAGTAATATTTGGAGTGATAATAAAATGAACAAATAAAATATTGTGGGTTGGGAGGGTTATTTTAAAAAGAGTGAAAGAAATAAAATTAGGAAGTATGGGGGGGGCATACTTCCTCCCCTTAAATCCCTCACCCCTTTCTCCTCCTTAGTCAAAAACACTATACTCCTCCCATACTTCCTCCATCCTCCCCATTTCACCTCATCATTCTCTCTTCCTTCTTCCCAAGAAATTTTCATGGAAGTGTAAGTGCTTCAATTTGAGCTTGTTAGTATTTTCGTTAGAAAATTAACGAAAGTTATAACATTTCTAACAATTCCTAACATTCCTAACATTTCTAACCAAGCAAGGGTAAAGTGGGCATTGTTATTTAAGGATAAACCAAGAAAGGAATCCTAAAAAGCAAAAGAAATTAAAAAAAAAACCAAAAATAGAAACTATTTGGAACAAAACTCGGTACATTTAATTTGATTTTTTTTGAAAATATTCCTCTTGTCCAAAGCCTGAAGCAGCATTTAATGAACAGTGCACGCTGAAGGACATATCCGCGCGGACATGATTGCAATTTTCAGAGGGCTATAAATTGCGGCCTTCAGTCTCAGAAATAAAAAGAGAGGAAACATATTTCTCAACTGCATCTTGGCGAAAATAGGGAGAAAACAGTGAGAATTCCATAGAATTGTCACCTTTTTCTCAACTATTCAACCAAAATCACACTCACTCAAACACTCTCATATTCAAGCCTCAAACACTCTTACATTCAAGCCAAAAACTCCAAAACATAAAGAAGATTGATAAACCCTCCTTCTCCTTACCCTAAACTCCTTCATGCATACATTTTCAAGCTACAAAATATAGTTTATTCATCTTCTTGTCTTAGATCCAAGAAGATCACCATGGAAGTTCATCTCCATGAATGATCTTCTACAAGGATCAACATTATTTTCAAAGCATTCTTACTTTCTTGCAAAGAAAACACATTTTCAAAACCCTAAAACTCATTTTCATACATCAAATCTCATTTTCAAAGGATAAAATTCCCCTTCCCAAGCAAATGAAGTGCTTAGTCCTAATGTACCCCAAGGATGGTTTGATATAGTTGATTCACCACTAAAATGTCAAGTGATCACTAATCAAAACCTAGGGAAATGGGGACAAGCATGGATGCCAAATCCCCTTTTTAATCATGTTTTTCTTCAAGAAGAAGTTGCTGTCCAGTAGCAATTTTCTAAGACCCCAGTCCATGGTCTAATTTTTTGGACACAGATAAACTTGGAATTTGGTTTTGACTACAAAACACTTTTTATAGCCAACATTCAGAGCTTTCGATAAATATTTTTACTTTATTTTTTTCGTGAGTAAAACTCCCTTTTTCAAATTTTCTTTTGAAGGTCAGATCACCAGTCTCTGGGAGTCCAGATCTCATATCTGAGATTTCCAGAAGGTTTTGAGTCCTCAAATATTCTCCAAAATGAAAAATTCTTTCAAAGAAATCTTATTTGAGGTGTCTGGAACAACTTTCATTCTCTTAGTTTTCTCAGATTATGAAGTTTTGAAGCCCTTAAATCTGTTTCAAAATCAAGTGTCCACTGCCTTTTTCATTCTGGCAGAAGTGGTTTCCAACTTCCAAAAATCTTTTGAGTACCAAAACTCAACCCAAAAATCACACCAAAAATCATGGGATCTGTCCAAAGTCTAATAAAGAATTCCCAATTTTTACTTTTCTGAGTTTCAACTTATTTTGGCCAAAACACACACACACACACACAAATGATTTTTAGCTTGGAAGACTCGTTTTACGAGGCATTCCGGGTGCACACTAACGTCCTTCCCGGCATGTAACGTGACCTCCGAACCCAAATCTCTAATCTCGGGCATTTTTCAAAGTTTTGGCCCTTAAAACAAAAACGGCGTGGCGACTCCTTCTTTTTCCGGTTTTATTTGATTTTCAAATAAACGCAAAATCGAATTTTCCCGCGAAATTGGAATTTCAACATCGTTACAGTGGCGACTCCGCTGGGGACAAATAAGCTTTTTTCTAAAAAAATGATATTTGGTATATTGGTGGAAACCATTAAACTTTCCGTTATCGCCTCCTAACACGAGTCGGGGATAAATTGTGGTTTAACAATCCCACGTACCGGTATCATCGTTTTCAAAAAAAAAAAGAAAAGCTTTTGAGGGTCAAGCTTCCGTCCCGGCTTTAAAAATCATTTGTTGTGTGTGTTGATTTTTGCACATTTTCGTGTTGTTTTGGCCGCCTCGGAAAAAGTCAAAATGTTGACTGTCGGAATCATGTCCCTAGCTGTCGAATTTTGTGCTTATGTGCTTATGTGCTCATTTCAAAAAAAAATTCAAAAAAAAAAATTTTTCAAAAAAAAAAAAAGAAAATTTTCAAAAAAAAAATCATGCATCATATTTTTAAGACACATAAAAAATTTCTATTTTACTCAGAAAAAGAAGATAGACTGCTTGCACACTACGCGCACGTGACCGTACACGCACACTACGTCCCTAACAGGGAAATCCTTGTCGCGGCCCGTTTGGTCTTATTACGCCTCTCGGTGCAAGCACGGGACTACCCAAACATCCCGTGGAGCCTCGTGTCGACCATGCACTTGTCCGTGACACACTTTGTCAGAGACCCGGTTGGTTTTTAGTTTGGTGCGTGTCATGCCACTGTACGTGTATAGACCTTTCCTTTCAAGCCTTTGTCGGCATACCGACTCAATATCTTTCGGGGACCCTAATCGGTCGAAGTCATGCCGGTTTTCCGCCGCGAGACTTTGACCAAGATATTGACCGGCGCCTTGACTTCGGCTCGGCGGCACAAATTATACAACGACTCCCGGCATTGACCTTTGAGTCATCAAGGATTAATGATTATTCCATGCCTAATTACGGCCCTAGCGGACGACAAGTCAAGATCAATCGTGGACATTTATCGGTCAAATCATGCCGACTTTTGTCGAGCCCTCGGACATGATCTTGACTTTGACGTCGGCTTTGTCCGTAATTTGCATCGAATGCTCGTTAAGACTCGATTACCCGAGACTTTTAGGATCGTTTTCTTTCGGTCGGTGGGACCCGCTTGCCCTATAGGACCCTCGCCGGGGCATCCACCTGGGAGGTCGAAATACGGGTGGAATACGAGGGCTTATAGACGTAGTGACGGGGCCCCGATCCGGGATCGAGTAGTTTGCGAAAAAGAAGAGCAATCTTTTCCAACCGATTAGGTTAATAAAACATGTTTTAAGTAAACGTGAACAAATAAGCGCATGTTGCATGAGCCCAAAGCCCAAACACCTACCCTCCTTCCATTCCCACATATCGAACCCTCGTACCTTGTCCCCACGACTCCTCACAAAGGTTGGTTCGGACAGGGTCACCGTTTGATTAGTTAGGAAGAGTCAGCGCGTCATCGGCTTCGCCGTTTGTTCCGACTCCGGGTTTGAGAATGTACGCATCGGCCGGTAATGATGGGGACAACGTCACTCAGCCTCCCGGGACCCCTCGAGACGAGAACAACGGTGGAATCGGTTAGCGAGAACGAGATGAGGTTACGACGGGAAGCACACGGTGAATAGCCTTATGGAGGCTATTAAAAGCCATGGTTTGGCCGCCGGCCTCAATCCCAGATGGCACCTTCACCGTGGAAGAAGACGAGGATGCCAATCCCACTCTCGGTCGCCACGATTACTCCGGGATGCCACCACCCGCCTCTATGGTACCACTACCAGAACCCATGCTCCTCGATCTTCGGGTCGGCCCGGCTCCCGACCGAGACCACTGGATCCATGCGGCAGCGGCACAAATCGGTTCACGGTTCCTCGGTGGGGACAAAGCCAATACGGAATGTCTTCTCATGGTTGGGGTTATCTCGGAATGCCACGGCTAATTGGGATCCCGCCTCGGTTTGGAACCGATCAATCCGGGCCTTCGCGGCCAGCGGTTGAAGGGCCAGCAACGGTTCGGCATGCCTCAGCCGGCCGTCGGGAGCCCCTCCTCAAAATGATGTTAGCTCGTTGCTCCTCCCACAACTTTCACAAACCCATTTCTCACTCGGGGTTCGATGGGTTGCAAACCTCCATCCCGGTTTCATCGAGAATCACCGGGACCGCAGTACCAGGTTATACACCATCGCCTCGGCCCGGCCATGCAATTCAACGATCGGGGACGGCGGCCGCACCTAAGCCTACTTATGGGCCCCACTCCGGAAATCCAAGCTATCCGGCTACATCAGGACTGCCTCCACCCACCTTGCCGGTTGAAAATCAACAGCAGGCCGCAAGGTTCTATCCCTTCACCCAGGCTCCTACTCATGCTCCCAGGGTAACTCGGCCCAGGACGGGTTTTCACCTACGTCCCGGGCCGGCCATTCCATCCACCGGTCTGCCTCCGGTGGTAACCCCCTCTCCCAGGGTTCAAATGCCACGGTTCCAGCCGCCACAAGACCCTCATCGGCTTTGGTTCATGGAACAACACAAGAAATGAAAGCGCGAGTCGGCGAGTTATTTGCCAGAAATCTGCTTTCGGCCTACGGACAGGACTCCATTGTTCCTCTGCCCCACAAATTCGTGATGCCTAACTTGGATCTCTTTGATGGGGTGCATGCCCGAAAACCCATTTGGACACATATACCTTGGCAATGAAGGCGAAGGGTGTACCAATCGGCGGTTGGTGACTATTTCGATCTATCTTTGAAATCCGGTGCCTTAAAGTGGTTCTTACGTTTGAAACACGAAGCCGGGGCTACATGGGACCAGATTACCAATGCCTTCACGAGAGAAATATAAGGCCAACTTGGAGTGGGAAACAAATAGGGTTGACCTACAAACAACGGTGCGGCGTCAGATGAGAATGTTGGGGACTTTTACAAGCGGTGGAATGCGAAACTCGGTGAAATGGCCATCCCTCCTTAGAAGAGGAACAAGCTGGACATCTTCCGGTCATGCACGAAACCACATCGAGAGCCTCCCTCGGTCACTTCCCGTACTCGAGACTTACGGGCCATGGTTAACTCCGCGGCTAAGTTTGAAAAGGCTTACAATCGACAGCCATTTGCTTTGCACCTTACGAGATATCGGGCTCCTCCTTCAAACACTGCCCCTTGCTCTGCTAAAGGCAAAGAGATGATTAACTATGCGGGACGGGAATGTAATAACACAACTCCTTTTGCTCCCGAGAAAACCAGTCGAGCCCGGACCACGAGTCATGAACCTCGAAAACTTTGGAATGCCTCTGAATGACATCTTTAGGGGGGCTGGTGAAGAAGGCTTCTTTGCGGCCTTTGGAGAATTTCCAACCCGGGAATCCGAATGCTCCCATGGATACCTCAAAGTATTGCGCTTTTCATCGAAGCCCATGGACATCTAACGAGATAAGCTGCTTTACTACGAAAAAGGCAATCCGAGGGGCGATAGAGCAAGGAAAGTTGGAAGGCCCAGGGGCCTAATACGATCAGAATCCTCTGCGAGGAACCATAATCGAGGTGAACATGATTGAATGCGGAGAACCTTTGCATGCCCGGGAAGATGCGATGAAGCTTCCCAAATACCCGTGGCCAACCTTGTCGAGGATCCTGAATTCGGATTCCCCTCGGCCTTGAGGATATCGAGCGAATCAACCCACCTTGGTCTCATGTCGGAGACTTCTGCAAGAATACGAGGCCCGCTATTTCTCGGATGAAGGGAAAAGCGATCTTGAAGAAGCTGGGGGCATTCGGTCAAAACATGAGAGAACCATTTACACAAGATGGTTAGAACAATCGAGAAGAATCGAACAAGAAAGCTTCGGCGGCGCACTGTCTTGGGGCTTATCGGCAAAGAAGCCGAAGAGCATGCGGAGCTAGTACACTTACGCAAGTTGGCTTTGGGAGAGGCCGAATATGATCTCAGAGGGCGGTGGCGAAGAATCAGAGGAGGAAGAATCCTTCTACATCCTGCCCGGAGTCAAATACGTGTCACCCCCTCTCACTCTTCCCCCGCAGTTTTCGGGAGGAGAGGTTGAGTCGCAATTACCACTTCCAGGAATGGGAGCATATGACAATTTCTGCGGCTGCACGCACCCATATTCCCCTAACGGGTTTGATCGGCGTTCCCTCTCAGCCGAAATCCCGGTAGTATGGGAAGAAGATTCCGATGACAGCGACGACGATGATGATGACGAGAGCGAAGAGTCAACTGAGGCCCCAGATCCGGAAACAATCTGGAACAATCATGCCGGAAATGAGCCCATGGGAGCCAGGCACAATGGTTGGTTGTCAGCAAGCGACGACGAAGAAACTTCGGAAGACGAATATGAAACCGAGGATATGAAGGCCATGAAGTTTCCTGGGTCTGAGCACGTGGATGTCTTAGAGTTCAACACTGCCTACCATGCTTTGGGGAAAGGGTTTTCGGGCGTCCGATCCGGGCGATAGTCGAAGATCGATAGAGAGAGGGAAACTAACTCCCATCCGCCCAAATGAGAAAATAACCATGGTCAGATCAAATCCACCTCGGAACAAAGTAACACTCCTTGTCAAAGTTACCCAAGAAGAGGTCACCTTCCCCGAATGTATGTCAGCTCTCAGAGAAGTCCTGGAAACCGGCATGATACCGGATGCACCTCCCACACAAAGTGCTATAATCATCTCCAACTCTGAGTATTACAGAAAGGAACCGGAATGGCTGCACTACACCGGGGATGAAATCGAAAAGCCCCCGAGCCCCGACAATAGCGACTCTTGTTGTATGATAACTATGAGCAAGGCGGGCTATGGGAGCGAATCGGAGGACGCCCTAGCTCAGTGGGCCATCCAAGGGGCAACAACACAACCCAGGACTCAAAAGCACAGCTGACTTGGGAAGCGGTTATAAGGGCCGCCCGGGGAAGGAGCCGGTGCGGCTCGGCCTCACCGTTGCTAGACTCCGTCGAGCCGGTGGCCAATAGCCAAAGGCTCCCCGTTGACCCTTAGCGGCCTCAAGAAATCCAGTCAAGAAGCGTGATGAGGAAGTTAACTGTTGACCCGATCCGGGCAAATCTTCCAAGGGAATCCCAAAGCAGATAAGAAGGCCACGAGATCGAAGCACCTGAGGAGAACCGCCGCCCCTATGCTAAGACGGCGAAGCTCGACCTAGAAAAGAGGACCCCGTGCTCACCCAGGTTGAAGCGAGACACAGAGCCAACATCTCTCTGTGGTCCACTGCTCACCTCATCCCTATCCCCATAAGCTAAAGTGGAAGAAAGCTTAGCCGCACCTTGGTCCCTATTGATGCTACTCCCGATGACGTGGTATAGTGATTGGAAACATCCACTACGGGAACATAATCACTTTCACGAGATCTCGACCTCCCTCAATTTGGGGCCGATCATAACGAGCCTCTCTTCATCACGGTCAATTGGATGAACGACGCCTCCCTCGGGTCTGGTTGATAATGGGTCCGGAATGAACATTCTTCGGCAAAGATCATGAGCACCTTGACATCAAGTCCACGGACTTAAAACCTTCCTCCCTCACGATCAAAGCTTACGACTCGACATCTCGAGCGAGTCCTTGGAGTTGCTACCTTGGACCTCTGGTTTGGCGAGAAATTGATACTGTGGAATTCCGGGTTATTGACATCCCGATCACTTTTAATGCCTTATTGGGAAGACCTTGGCTGCATCGGGTCAAGGGGTTGCCTCAAGCCTCCACCGGTGTGTGAAATTTGTCTCGAATGGGGACACGACAACCATTTATGGGGATTTAGTCACCTTGGAGGGCACGGATACGGAGTGGAATACCTATTACGGAAATCAAACATGATGAGGAAGGTCTCATGCTAACGGGCTTCACGGTCGAGCCTCCCAAAGCCCAAGTGTGCAACATAGATCGACAATCACCGGGATAAAATCCCTCCGGTCTTGAAAATGATGAGAAAGATGAGCTATCTACGGCCTCGATGCAGGGAAGCACCAACAAGGAACTCACAAACTCATCGAGGTGAAAGGACGAAGAAAACTCGCCACGGCACAGGATATGAGGCCTCCTCGGTGGACACTTTGCAAAGGAAAAAGATTTGAAGCTATCACGGGGAAGGGTCCCGGTCGACGACCCTAAATCTCTCCCTTTCGGTCCTAATTTGGTGACTACTTTGTAAAGGGTCCCACACAACCGGGTAACATCCACGAGCCCACTCCTACGAAGGGTGGGCTGAAGCTACGGGATAGCCTCAACAAGTTCGGGGAGCAAGCTAACCCGGTCCGTAGAATGTTCTGGACCTACCCAAGATACCGGGGCTACCACTACCATGAAGAGTGAGTACACTTTCAAGGCGTGCCAAGCCTAGTGGAACGGTTCGAGAAGCTTCACAACCACAATTCCTCTTGCCCGGGAAGGTCCAGAAACCGAGTTTGAATTGACCGTGCAGAAAGCCAAAGCCACAGAAGTCTTTTCGAGATGATTGGGATGGTCAGATTATGCAACGGTTATTCGGGGAAGAGATCCAGTGCCGGATCTGATTGATTTCAGCTCGGTCAAAGAAATGGTAGCAATGATCGAGGAGGAGAACGAAATGAGACACCCAGAGTCATGAGGTCCACGGCTGATGCCGTTAAAGAATCGGGAAACTCTCTCGGGCCGTCAGTGACCAAAGAAGAAATGATCACCAAGCTGGATTGGTCTCCCAGTCCCTTTGTGTCAATCTAGGAAAAGTCCTCAGGAGTCTCTCATTGTTAAGGTCGAGTCTCTAGGTTCGTCAGATGGCCTTACGCCTAAAGACTACGAGTGCGTAGCAAATGTTGTACTTCCTTTTCGTTCTCTAATGAAATGACGAACCTTTACGAGTATCCCTTGATTGCCACTTTAACTAATGATGAATTAATTAATAAAAAAACATTTAATAATAATTCATTAGATAAAGAAAGCGAGACACATTAAACAAAAAAAAATCAAACAAAAAAAAATCTTTAAGCGGGTTGTCAGGAAAGAGGAAAATCGAGCCCAAGTAGGAAGAGATTTTGACGAGTGTGAATCTGGGAACTGCGGAAGAGCCTAAAGAGACGCATATTGGTGATTTCTTCAAAGAAACTGAAGAGGATGCCTTACAAAATCCTACAAAATCCTCAACTCAAGAAAGTTGCCCTCTTCATCAAAGAGAACATCATGTGCAGATACGGGTTGCCAGCCGAAATCATTTCAGATAATGGATCCCACTCCGAAGGGAATGTGGCGAAATTTCTTTGGCGGAATTCGAATAACCCGTCACAAGTCATCTCCTTACGGGCCCCAAACCAGCGGAGCCGTCGAGGCGGCAAACAAGACTTTGGAAAACATCATCAGGAAAATGGGCTGTCAGGCGAGAGATTGGCAGAAGCTACACACTGGCACTCTGGGGCTACTGAACATCGGTCGAACGGCAAGCGGGAAACACCGTTTGCCCTCACATACGGAATGGAAGCCGTGCTCCCAATCGATTGGAAATCCCCTCACTCCGTGTCTTTGTTGGAAAGCCGGATCAACGAGGTCGAATGGCTCCAAAGTCGCCATGATGAATTGGCCCTACTAGATGAGCGCCGATTGAAAGGCCATGGAACACATCCGAGCCTACCAAGGGAGAATGGCGGAGCCTTTCGACAAGAAAGTAAAGCATCGGGAGATCCGAGAAGGTGATCTCGTCTTGAAAGAGAAGCCCCGGTCCGTATCAACCCCCTCGGCAAATGGGAGCACTGTGCAGGTCGGGCCATACGTCGTCCGAAGATCTTCTCGGAGGAGCCATGCAACTTGCGGACCTCGACGGAAATCCCTTTGTACACCCAGTGAATGGTGACAAGGCTGCGCGAGATACTACGCGTAAAAACGAGTCAAAAAAAAAAAAAAGAAAAAAAAAAAGAGTGCTAAAAGAGTAATACCCAACTAGGTTGAAAACCCGAAAAGGGCGGCCTAGGTAAAAAACGGGGTTGCACCAAAAAAAAAACAAAAAAAAAAACAAAAAAAAAAAAAAAACAAACAAACAAAAAAAAAAACAAAAAACAACAAAATCGACCCGGGTTGAACTACGAAGACTGAGCTCCTCAAAATGAGGAACGTAGGCGGCGGAAACGGTTCGGTCTAAAGCACAAATAAAAAGTCATACTCGACATCAATACAATTGATCGAGACCATGAAAGCGTCTCGAAAAACTACGAAGCAATTCAAATATTCATTACAAGTTAAAAACTTTTGATGAGTCTAAGCCCGATTCATTCCTACAAGCGGCAACTGCTAAAAGAAATTAAGATACATAATCAAACTAATGTATGCCGCTGACAAGAAAGGGATACTCGGAAACCTCGAGTCACTCCATGCCACCACTCGTCTTGGCCTCTCCCCTCTTCTTCCCCCTTGAGTCTTCTTCTTACGAGCAGGAAAAATGTCGGTCTTCCTCCTACCAAGCTCTGGTATAGGAACGGGATCTATCAAACCGGCCTCTGTCGGGGCCTTGGTAGCCACTAGCGTCATCTCTCATCTCCTGTAGCCTAGGCGGTAGCATAGGAGTCCTCCTCTCTGCCTCTTGACATAAGCCTCATAGTCGGTCACCACATCTCCGCTCTGTCATGAGGGTTGGCCCTCGCCTCGGCCCTCCTCCTCTCGGAAGCTGTCGGGTCCTCCGCACCCACAATGGCCTCACGCCGTCTCAAAATAGCCATACGAGTCTCTCCCAAAATGCCTCTCGTACCAATCCGGGTACCAAGTGGTCAAGAACACGAGGTCTCGGGCGCTGAGGATAACCCGAGGAGGAAAGACGTCATACCTCCATGCTCGGGAAAGAAAGGAAAACACCGAAGGATCATCCATAGAAGCGGGAGCCACCACCACAGTGGCTATATCATCAAAGTCCTCCAAAGGAACTGCTCTAAGCGAGCGTCTCGGAACCAAGGACGGAATGTAGAAGGCTGGGTGAAAGCCCGGAAGCATAACCACATGAGATCCGTCTGAAGTACCCTGCGAGTCTCCACCCGCACAAGGCGCGACCATCGATATCTTACGTCGGCGACCGGCCATCCAGCGCTCCCATGAGCCACGATCATCAAAATCTCTGACAACCCCTCTCTGGCGAATGTCGAGGCTTGATCATATCGGGAGTTTCCCGAAGAATCCCCAAGCGCTCCATCGGCCACGAGTCAAGAGGAAGCAGGGCTGCCCCGTGCATATACCGTCTCCCGTAGCTTGACTATCGAGAGCATGGAAAGTCTCCCCCAAGATCAAAGGTACAACATCTACGCCCAGCGACAATGAACGACTACATCCGGCGAGACCGATGACGAGATCCCAAAAGAATAGACCATGAACAAGGTCCCAAACATGCAAAGTGCAAAGGCATCCCAATAGGCATCGTCAAGCAAGCCTAAGCCCCTAAATCTATCGGGGAGACCGGAAATATCAAAATGATCGGGACCACGAGATCATACCTTGTGCTTCCTCAGGGAAAGATGAAGGAGGTTGCACAATCTATCAACAAAAGAGGCCCCTCCGGGCAAAGGAACCGCTATCTCCTCCACCTCCGGGCCACCAAGCAAAGCCGAAATTCTTCGACGGTCGGGACCATTTCATTGTAAGAAAGGCAAAAGACATGCCTTCTAGTGTCCCAAAATGAGGAAGAAGCCCTCAAAGATCATAATCCGGAATCAATTCCTTGAGAGACCACAAGCACTTCACCTTGTACCTTTCTTCAAAGAATGACCTCCTCTCATGCATAATCTCCAGGACCAATCCTTGAATTGGTTTAAGAATGACATTTGGGATTCTTGGGACAATTTTGATGGAGTTTTTCTAAGGTTTTCCATGGATTTTCTCTCTTTCTCCCGAAAATGGTACTGTTTGAATTTGGTGGTTGAAGAAGATATTTGAATTTGAAATAAAGGAAAACCGGATCTGAAGCAAAATTAAAGGACAATGTCGAGATGCGAGTCCTGTCCGCGCGGACACGATTGTCTTTCATCGGAAAAATGCACGCAGTCAAGCTTCTTTGCACCAAAGAGGAATATTTCGTCCCGGTTGCTCGAAACACATTGCAAAAACCTCCCAAACCAGTCCATATACCAAACACTAACACCCTTGCCAAAAAACCAAGGCTCATGCAACATTGCATTCATACTGCATTGCATTCATAAAATAAAATCCTAAATTATTACATTCCAAAAATAAAGGGAGTGTGCAAAAAAAAATCAAAAAAAAAAGTAGGTAACAATAATCCTAAATTATTACATCCCAAAAAAAAAAGAGAAAAGAAGAAAAGAGCAAAAAAAAATGTGCATAAAAAATAAGTTGTATCTGTACAAATCTCAAATCTCAGAAATCAATTCAATCTCAAGTAATCAATCGGAGTCCTCGGTGACGTCTGCCCCCGGTCCCTCTTGCGGCTCGGGCCCGCCTCCTCTGTAGCCATGAAGATCTCAGGCTCAGAATCATCGTCCTCGTCCCCGGAAGAAGGCTCGTCAGGACCAACCGGCACGCTCTGATAGGGCAAGCCAAGATCTGCAAAGAAATCATATCCGAAGGTGAAGGCGTCAGACTCCTGGACGTGCGAAGAAGATCCACCATCTTTGCCGCGAGACGTGTCCACTGCCCGTGTGGATCTCAGAGAATGACGTGGTCCGAAGGTAGTACCACGCGAGGGATCAAGGAGAGGAGAAGAGGAGTCTCGGAAGAAGTCTACGAAGGAATAGGGGAAGCCTCCCGCGACGGGCGCCGGCGTGGTCGCCTCGCTCTAGCACGAGGAGCCCCGCAAGCAACCATCCTCTGATAAATCTCTTAGCCCCGATCACTTGCCGTCAACTTCTCCACGACCACCTCAGAAGCGCACGAAAGCAAAAGCGTCGAAACAGAGTTGAAGCAAAAAATGATGACGGGAAAGAAAGAAAAGACGAAGCAAAAAAAAAAAAAAAAAAGAGAGGTGGGAAGGAAAAGCCATACCTTCATGCCGGACGAGGCGGAAAGCTCGTGGAAGCCGCTCGAGTGAGGATCTGCACCCTCAATCGGACCCCATCTGGACATATGAAAAATCCGTCCGAGGGTACCGCGGGACCCCTAACCCCTCTCTATCAAGAACACAGGGCGTCCTCGGCCTCCTCAGAGACAAATGCTTGGATACGGCTCAATCGCCACAAATGCCGAGAAGTGCTTGGCGGCTCGGTAATCATCCCGGGTCGCGAGATCTATCACTCGGGTGCATCATATCGGCGGGAGGCTCCATCGGTGTCAACAAAGGCGAATTCACGCCATGCTTTGGCGCGTCACCCTCTCTCCCGGATAATAGACGTCGCAAGTCGGACCTCTCGGAATCCTCCATTGCACAGTCCATATCTCGGCGCCCTTAGTGCGCCACCTCGAAACGATCCCGGGGATAGAATATCATCCCTCTCATCCGTCTCGGCCCTAGTCGAAGGCGAGGCGGTCCCCATATCGAGAGTCGTACGCCCCCTGGAGCTTATCTTCTCTCGGGCATGCTTGGACCGGGGAGCGCATGGCCGGATACGCCCGGCGTACGCCGCGGCTGCCGCCCACATCGTGACATGGAAAAACTCCAGAGCCCATTACACAAAGGTAAAGATCAAATCAATCCGGTGCAAAAGAAAAGTGTGTGCTCAAGAAAAAGGGAAAGCAAAAGAAAGCTTATACCTCGAGCAAACTCGAAGCGGTATAAGGAGCTCATGGCCTTCATTTGTATCTATCAAGAGCAAAGTAAAGCTCTGCCGGCCAGGCCTCTCCCCAGAGACATCTCCGACCATCTCCACATCCTCCAAACTCCTCGGCAAAGCAAACACCGCCGTCCCCTCGGCGTGTCCAAAAAGAGTGCTCGAAAAAGCAAACCATAAAAAGGCCCTAGCAATGCGCTCGGCGCCTATCCTCTCATCCCGGCCTCGTAGCTCCCGATGATCTCCACAATCTTCCCATAAACCACGGCGTACTCCATCCCCATCCCCTTTTTGGGAATGGGAGTAAAGCCAGAAGAGCACTGCGAGGTCCACATCGCTGTAGCCGTCCCGCCACTCAATCTTTGCGTCCATTAAAGGACAGACCCGTGATCGCGAGCGTAGTCGGAAGGCGTAACCGTAGCCTCGCCCGAAGAAGTGAAACGTGTGGGTCGCATCCCACCAATCTTTGCGCCAAAGCAAACATCGAGGCCCTTGCTCTTAGGGAACTTAACTTGACCCCTCAAGCACTCAATGAACTCCCAAAGCCCGGTCTCAACGACAATGCTGTCTCGGACTCATCAAAGCTCCTCGGCCCGCATTCGGAAGCCGGTCCCACGGGTCAACTACGAGACTCCGACGATCCTCGAGTCTTCATCTTATTCAACTGCTCCGTCACGTAGTTGTTTCCACCCTGCAATAAAAAAAAGAAAGAAAATGTCAAAAAAATTTGCATTTGCATTTGCACAGAAAAAAAAAAGAAAGCATATACATGCATCATGCAACACAAAGTTTTGAAGAAAATTCGGCAGCATAACGGCATGCAATGAACCTAGCCCCATTTTTCTCAAAAAAGACAGTTTTCAGCAAATCCCAATTCATTCATGAAAAAAAAAATTTCATACAAAGAGTCAACGGAAGTAAAAACTCCGTCCCATTTTCAAAAAAAAAAAAATGCATACATGCATATCATCCATCATCCCAAAAGATCCTACATTCATACATTCATACAAGGAGTCGACGGAAGTAAAAACTCCGTCCCATTTTCATAAAATAACATGCATCATGCGTACATTCATTCATACACGGAAGTAAAAACTCCGTCCCATTTTCAAAAAAAAAAGAGAAGCATGCACACATTCATATCAACATTGCAAGAATCCTACATTGCAACAAAGAAGTCCGTTCCAAATTCGGGAAATTGTTCATCATAGTCTCATATTTCAAAAAAAAATGGCGAAAATGCCAATTCTTTCTCCAAGCAAAATGCACATTTTGAGTTACCCATATACTCATTACAACATGCAAAGCATCAAAATCAAGATTCAAAGCCAAGAACAAAATTTTTTTTTTCCTCATAATTTTCGAAAAAAAAAAAAGAATAATCACCCAAAAATCAATTTCAAGCAAAAATCGACAAAGGGAATGAAAAGATTCGAAGTATACCGTTCGGAGACTCGGATCAGTGGCCCAATGTTGCCAAGCATCGGGGTATGGCTCCTCCGCAATCGATTGCGAAAGAGTGTAATGTCTCCTCATTCGAACGAGCTCCAATCGTCTCTCCGCGACCGGGCCACGTCCTTGGCCTTGAAAAGCACCTCCCGCGTGTTCCATTGCTTGAAAATCGAAGAAAAACGGAAGAATTTTGGAGCTTTTTGGACAACAATGGCGGTTTTCTTCTTCTCCCTCGTCTCTCTCTCGTAAAAGATGTAAATGGGGAAGAGGGAACTGAAAAGGGCGTTGGCCCTCATTTAAAACCCTCTGGACTTCGATCTCCTCCGCGCGGATAGGGTTGTAAGGGTCAAAATGACCCTTTTGCCCTTTAAAATTTCGGGACTCTGCGGTTCGGTCCTCAACTTAACGAGTTAACCAAAGTTAACGAAGTCGACCCCCTTTCAAGAAAATCATCACGGCGAGTCAAACGTAAGTCCGATTTCCCGAGAAAGATAACGGAATCCCGTATCTTTCATCAAAATCATCAACGGCGAGTCAAGCGTAAGACCGATCTCTCGAGAAAGATAACGGAATCCGTATCTTTCATCAAAATCATCACAGCGATCAAACGTAAGTCCGATCTCCCAGAAAGATAACGGAATCCGTATCTTTCATCAAAATCATCAACGGCGGTCAAACGTAAGTCCGATCTCCCAGAAAGATAACGGAATCCCGTATCTTTCATCAAAATCATCAACGGCGGTCAAACGTAAGACCGATTTCCCGAGAAAGATAACGGAATCCCGTTTCTTTCATCAAAATCATCAACGGCGATCGAAACGTAAGACCGATCTCCCGAGAAAGATAACGGAATCCGTATCTTTCATCAAAATCATTCGCGGCGGTCAAAGCGTAAGACCGATCTCCCGAGAAAGATAACGGAATCCCGTATCTTTCATCAAAATCATTCAACGGCGAGTCAAACGTAAGTCCGATTTTCCCGAGAAAGATAACGGAATCCCGTTTCTTTCATCAAAATCATCAACGGCAGTCAAACGTAAGTCCGATTCCCCCGAGAAAGATAACGGAATCCCGTATCTTTCATCAAAATCATTCAACGGCAATGATCAAACGTAAGTCCGATCTCCCCGAGAAAGATAACGGAATCCAGTATTTTTCATCAAAATCATTCGGCGAGTCAAACGTAAGACCGATCTCCCAGAAAGATAACGGAATCCGTCTCTTTCATCAAAATCATTCCGGTTAAACGTAAGTCCGATCTCCGAGAAAGATAGCGGATCCGGTATCTTTCATCAAAATTATTCCCAGCGGTAAAAGCGTAAGACCGATTTCCCACGACGAATACGTCTGATTTTCCCAGAGCTAACAAAATCCCAGAAAGTTAACGGAATCCCAAAGCCAGCGAAATCTCGAGTAGATTTCGAACTACGAAAGGGCTTGATTCCCACTAGGGATACGTAGGTAGCCTATCTTTAGGTCCGACCCTCGGCAAACGGTCACCCTCTCCTTGGCGGCGGGGACAAAGTCCACCGAAAGGCCATTTCAAATCAAGGTTCGAGGCACCTAAACGCCATCTTCAAGGTTCGAGGCACCTAAGCACGCCATCATCAAGGTTCGAGGCACCTAAACGCCATCTTCAAGGTTCGAGGCACCTAAACGCCATCATCAAGGTTCGAGGCACCTAAACGCCATCATCTGAGGCACCTAAAGCCATCATCTCAAGGGTCGAAGCCGACCGAACGGCTGACGCTTGATTCCTCTTAAGGATACGTAGGTAGCCTATCATTAGGTTCCAAGCCGTGGAGAAAATGGCCATTCCTATCCCAGTGGGCGGATAGCCATCCGACCAAAAATGGTCATTCCTATCCCGGAGCGGATAGCCATCGAAAATGGTCTTCCTATCCTCGGCGGATATACAAATGAAAATGGTCATCTCTTATCCCAGCTTGAGAGTTTCTTTCGTGGCCAAGTTTGCGAGAACTCGCTCATCGGGTTCGAGGCACCTAAACGCCATCATCTCCAGGGTCGGACGCCTCAGAATAGTCATTTCGAGTCAAAGACCCGAACTACGGCCAGATTGATTCCTCTTAAGGATACGTAGGTCGCCTATTAAATAGGTTCAGCCATTCGATCACTTGATCATCACGAAATATGGAGCCTTACTCTTATCGGCGACCCCGCTTCCTTCGAAAGCGCCGTCGCCGAGGGGGTCTTGTAAGTGCTCCAATTTGAGCTTGTTAGTATTTTCGTTAGAAAATTAACGAAAGTTATAACATTTCTAACAATTCCTAACATTTCTAACCAAGCAAGGGTAAAGTGGGCATTGTTATTTAAGGATAAACAAAGAAAGGAATCCTAAAAAGCAAAAGAAATTAAAAAAAAAAAACCAAAAATAGAAACTGCTGGAACAAAAGTTTGTTTAATTTGATTTT